>DWJN01000444.1:0-24195 GCA_018248895.1 Carystus phorcus
CTAATAATAATCTGTCTGTGGTCTTGGAACTCCTGCATGTCATTGTATTGTATGCTTGTCATTGTACAATAATTCCGGTAAATCTCCTAAAATAAAAAACTGACTGCATAGAAAGTTGAGAGATACTCAATAATATTTATATTTCATAGTAGACCTGGTTCTTATTTACAAAAATGGTAAGTAACAACTGTCCTTCGATATTTTTTCAAAACCCCAACACGTTAATTACTTTTTGCTTGGTCATTCATAACATTTCAAACCTTTTTTTCATCAGGCTCGGCGATATGACACAAGGACTACAATATTTTCACCGGAAGGTATGATCTTTATTCACTAATTCACAGTTGTTAGACTTACGAACGCGATGTTCTGACGTTTTTGAAATTTTCAGGTCGCTTATATCAAGTAGAATATGCCATGGAAGCCATCAGCCATGCCGGCACGTCTCTCGGTATTTTGGCTACAGACGGCATTTTACTCGCGGCTGAGCGGAGAAACACCAACAAACTTCTAGATGAGGTGTTCTTTTCAGAGAAGATTTACAAGCTTAATGATGATATGGTTTGCTCAGTAGCCGGTATTACTTCCGATGCTAACGTATTGACCAATGAACTGCGGCTGATAGCGCAAAGATATTTACTGCAGTACGGAGAATCTATTCCCTGCGAACAGCTTGTTTCTTGGTTGTGTGATGTCAAACAAGCCTATACCCAATACGGAGGTTGGTGAAACCATCATTTTATAAAACTTACGAATTAATATGTTCACATTTCACTGGTAATAAGTAACGTAATATGAAAATGATATTATTTGTTAGCTACATCTGTGTTAGAATACTATTTTCTGAAAAATAGAAGTGCTGAGGATATTTGGGAATAGCTCTAATTTGGATTGTGTTGTAAAAGAATAAATTATGAAAATACAGATAAATTTTAGGCATATTAATCTATGACTAAATTCAGCTATTTTTAAGTTGAAATTTACTGCTAGTGCTCATTACCTAAAGGCTAGTAAAAGAGGTTGAATCAACACTTATTTAACTTTTTGTTCAATCTATATTCTAATCCATCTTTTCATAAAGTAGCCCCAACTAACTCCTTAACAGTTACATATATACTTGACATGAAAAATATTTCTAACACTATGAATACTTCATATCATGTCATAATCTTACTCAATATTCCCTTTTTAGGTAAAAGACCATTTGGTGTGTCAATCCTCTATATGGGCTGGGACAAACATTATGGCTACCAACTGTACCAGTCTGACCCTAGCGGAAACTACGGTGGTTGGAAGGCCACTTGCATTGGAAATAACAGTGCTGTAAGTATTATACCATCTGTGGAAAATGAGTGTGGCACTCTCATACTGACAATGTTATGATTGAGAACACTTAACCCTACCCTATGGTATCCTACATAATACACGAAAATATAGACAAGATAATTAATTAAATTTGTGTTGTGGTTGTATATGCATTTTATGAAAGTAGGATATCTAAAATGAAAAATTCAAAGAGTGGTGATATGTATATAATATATTTGATGCTTTTGGGAACTTCTCTGTATATGAAAATTTATAATATTTACAGAACTATATTTTTCTATCGATTTTTATACATATTTACACTATTAGCTACTTAACGGTTGTTGGTGGAGGTGTTTGCTCTGTGGACCGCTACTACAGATATGTAACTTTCACTCTACATGGATAATTGCCTAAAATATTAATTTAAATGAAATGTTGATGATCGAATATACAAATAAAAAAATATGTAAATTTTAAAATTCTGTATAGTTTTGAGTATGAGTACTATGAAAAGGGAATCTATAGGTTTCTTAGTGTTTGGGAATTTTTAACTTTTGTTTTTTTTAATTAATAGAATATAACTTAAATTCTCTCCCCAGGCTGCTGTATCCAGTCTGAAACAAGAATATAAAGAAAATGAAACAACCTTAGCTGAGGCTCAAGCTTTGGCGATCAAGGTTTTGAGCAAGACTTTGGATATGACTAAGCTAACACCAGAGAAAGGTAATATTTTTTTGTAACTAGCGGACAAAGAGCTGATAACCCACATAATGGTAGGTAGTCACTGTCACTCCTGGACATCAGCAATAGCAAATGAATTACTGATGTCTGTCAAAAAAAAAAGAAGAGATAGACAGTACTGGCTATTATGCTCTCAACCAGAACAAGAGAAATCCTTTGAAGCTGACTGAAGTTGTGGGCTTCATGAAAAATATAATAATACCAGTAATAATATTAAAGACTTAATTAGAATATTGATATTATAATGAAATTTACCACATATCTTATTTTGTTATGTTAAGTAGGAGAATATACATGACAACAATAAAAAATGTTAATTATTATTGCAGTGGAAATGGCAACTCTTACTCGAAAAGACAATAAAACAATAATTAGAGTACTTACAAGTGTAGAAGTGGAGAAATTGATTGCAGAGTTTGAGAAGAGTGAGGCAGAAGCTGAAGCTGCCAAGAAACAGCCACCTAAATCATAATTTTTTATGTATCTTAAAATATCATTCATTAAATGCTTTACACACTTTCTATTACTTTATTGAGATTTCTTTAATAGATGTTTGCTCAACAAGCATGTCGGTTGGTATAAGTAGATCCGTAAATAAAGTAATCAAGATTTACGTTTTACACAGATACAAGTGGATTCGGTAGGTGTTATCTTACAACATAAAAAAACTATTTTCTATCAAATCATATCCACAAACACTAAAAATTTCATCTAAATAGTTACAACCATTTAGGACTTCGGTGACATACTAATATAATCATTATGTATATAAAGAAACATACATAGGTACAATATAATTATAGTAGTTGTTAATAGAACCAACAACATGTGATCCAATTTTTGTTTATTTTTTTTAGAAAACTTGTACCATTTTTTGTAGAATTGAAGAGGGGCTGTTATCAACCTGTATGCACCAGAAATGACACATTCTGAGTCATTACGGAAATACATTATACATGGGTTAGAATCAGTAAGAGTTTTTAAGTAACAGTTTAAAAGATGTCCTGAGGAGTTTCTTTCGCCGTTTCGTCTCCTCTTTATAAGGCACCTTTCTGAAACCATCATAGATGCAAAATATTTGACGTTCATAAGTGTATTTATGATCTACATGAAATGAATGATTCGAATTGAATTAAAAGAAAACACATTTTCGATTAAACTCATTATATTTAGTAATTCTATCTGCATAAGAATCAATGGACAAAGGAGATGTTAAGAAAATTAATTGTAAATAATAGTGTTGAATTCTCAAACACCTAAGATTTATTATCTACCCTTGCCAAATACCATTAGGATCCAGAATGTGTCCAGCGCGTGTAGCTCACGTACGCATTGACTAAACTTATTTAGTAGTTAATCCGCAAAGTAATACCTTAGAGTCCTATAGTGATACCCCACCAATAAGCGTCAGCAATATGTACCAAAAACACTTCCGTCATTTTACGGTTATTTTAGGAGGATGAGCGACACTGGTAGCTAGGTTAACAAATTCGTCATGCTCATGTACTCCGAAGATTAAGCTGGTTAGCTTAGAAACCAGCGACTCTTCTTAAAAGTACCTAGTCAAAAGGAACCATTTCGTTCATCATAGCACTATCCCTCACTTGTTATTAGCATCGCAAGCACTGACTTGGGCCGATGGGTGGGTTGAACCCTTTATTTTACTTTATTTATACTTGTTTAGTGGATATTGTATATTTTCATATTCACACTAAACGGTGCTTCAAGGCTTTTTTCTTTTCATGTTCCGCTATTTGTAAACTAGTTGGAGATTCCACCAATTATATTATATCTGTGTTGCAGATTTAGCTTAGTTGGTAAATTATCTATGAATTGCGTATTGACTTGAAATGAAAGAATATGTCAATGTCAACATGACATCTTTCATCAACGTCACTTGATCTGTTTTCATATTTTGAAATTGATGAGACAAATCAATACAAAACTGAGGAGCCGTTTAACATAATATTTTCATTCACCTATTGAAATAAATATTTCATTGTAACAACTTTCTACAATAAACATAAGCGAAACATAGAAAATGGCTGTTGAAAAGTGCATAAGACCAGCTCCTCTCGTAAAGAAGTCGAGGTTGGAAATGAACGTACGTATGCTGCTCAGCAGATGTGAACTTATTGCAAAACAGGAACCAGTGGATGGTAATTCGAAGCTCAAGAGTTATGTGGAATCACTCAATGACATGCTAGCTGAGCTTAAAACTGGGCCAGAGTGAGTACATTGTTATGCTTTCGTTGAGAGGTCTTTATAATGAAAGTGGAATTTTAACTAATCTATGTTTAACTTATCTAACATCACTGCCCTCCAACAATATCAGATTGGTTTTCAGCATAAAATGCCATAATATTTATAAAGCCTAGCGTAGTCGTAACATGCGGGTTAATTCCAGAATGGGTGACTTCGCAATCTTTAGAGAAAATCATATAGTATTCCAATAATTTGACCTTAAAATATTTTATCTGTATCAATGCAAGTAAAATAAATAAATATAACTGATATATAAATTACTTAATTACTTTTGTTTTAATGCATAAAATATATAGTTTTTTAATGCACAATTATATAATTTACAGCAAACCTGCAAAAGATGTGCTGGCTGAATACACTAAACGAATAACCTTTCTGAAAGGTTTATTACAAACAGCTACACTTAATACACCAATGGAAAAGGTTGGCTTTCATTATGATATTCTTGAATTGACTTCATAGTTGAAATGACTTCATAGCTGGTTCCATATTTTAATTTCAATTTGGAATGTTAACTTTTTTCATCATTTTAAGTTGGAAGCTGTACAGCAGCTGTCTCATGGAGCTGCAACTATATCAGCTGATGCATCAGCACAGGAAATACATCAAAAGACTGTTGTAAAATATGGAGCTGAACTTCGGGCTGAATTATTTGGTCAAGGTGATATAAATGTATTATGAATTTTAAATATATATTTTTATTTAGCATTTAAACCATATCATCAAGTAGTAGATAGAAATCAGAGATATGTACACAATTCTTCTTGTTTATATAAGTAAAATGATATTTAGTTCTATCCTTTTTTTATTTATTATGAGTTAATGCTTGACTACATTCCCACCTCGTGGTAAGCAGTGATGTAGTCTTGGGTGGTAAAGCACATTAGCTTAGTAGAAGCCTATTCACCTTGAATCTTTTCCATAAAAACTTGACAGGCTGATCACTATTTTGGGCTAAGAAATAAGTTATGTACTGTTGACACAGATTTATAAATTATTTCTTAATACTGGCCATAATCTGATTTTTTTACTTTACAGACAGTGATGATGCGCTTAGAAAAAGAAACATTATCAAGGCTCCAAATTTTACCAGCAATAGTTCTAGTCAAGAAGACATTGATTCATTATTAAAGTACCACCAGAATATGCAAGAGAAAGTTGCTGAAAACATGGTCATGCTGACTAAGAGTTTGAAGGAGCAGTCTCAGATAGCTAGCACTATTATAAAAGCTGATACTGAGGTAAAATTTTGTTTCTGTCTTTTATAACCAGAAGCTTATTCATTTAAGAACAGTCTATAGTGTAACTGTTATCTCAATTTGAATGTTGAAATTAAGTTAATTCTTATAGCATTGATGTGCTCAAATCGTCTTTGTTAAAGAATTGTTTAGATAATTGTTTTACTTTAATATATTTTAGGTTTTTAAATGCTTATGTACGCTTTTAAATTATTAGACAAACTGAAATGTGTGAAATTAATTGCATTCACAACATCATTATTTTTTTAATTTCTTCAGTAATATTCAATTATTGGAAAAAAAATTGTAAACTGCCAGTTAATTGTTATCAATCACGTAAAAAAAGAAGAGGATAATATAGTTATTCAAATATTTCCTAAATTCTATGTATATAAAATGCTTGTAATATGTATACTATGTTGTATTTTTACAGGCATTAAAAAAAGCATCAGACCTAACCGATAGGAATATGTCGTCATTGAAAGTGGAATCAGAGAGGCTCCAAGAACACAGTAAGGGAGCATGGAAATGTTGGCTCTGGCTTATGCTGGCCGTTGTTATGGCACTGTTTATAAGTAAGTTTATCACTCACTATGGACACAGATTATAATTACCCCACATTTAAGTATCCTCCCAAAATTCGGATAGAATTGATTCAAGTATATGGGTGTATGTTTATATACAAATTTATTATTTAATAAATTCATAACACATTTTAATAAGCTGCCATGAATATGTACAACACAAAATAATATTGAATCCTGGGCTCTACTAATAATATATGTTGATTATATCCTTTAATACTTATTGGATTTTGTTTATTCTCAAAAAAGCTTTTATTACTGGAATTCTGGAAAATTGACAGTAATCTATTTTTAAAAATATTTGGTTCCATCTGTGTTTTGTTTCCACTATCATAATGACTTACGGTGGAAGTAACCACTTTTCGGCAATGCCTAGTTATGTATTACGCACTGTTTGGATCTTTTCAGTTACTCAAATTTATAATATTTTTTTTGTTGCAGATATGGTACTGTTCATGAAAGTGACCAAAAAGAAACAATACTAATAATTTGTAAGTGACATTGTTATTTTTCTCTGTTGTAGATAATATAGATTCTATATTGTATATAAATACTGGGAGGTGTAAGTATCCATTGGTTTATAATTTATTATAATTATATTTAGGCCTAATTAAATTAGCAACATGTATATATGAGGCAGCGGCAGACTGTAAATTGTATTAAATAAAAGACAGAACATGAATATATTATGTTTTATTACATTTCAATCTTTAAATTATCTAAGTTCTACACATTTTTGAAGATATTTTTTCATGGACAATAACATTTGGTCCTAGTTTATAAAACTAAGTAAGTACCTATATTGCATTAAAAGCATTTGCACAATATTTATCGATTACTAGCGCCTTTCGCTCCTATATATATAGAAATGGAAGATCTATATTTTTACAGCAATGTTATTGCCAATAATTAATGTTTGGGGACAATGAGAAAATACAATATTATTTGTCTGTAATTAAGTAGAAAATAAAAAAAAAGTTCATCTAATACTTATGTGTAATAACGCCATCTAGTGACGAGTTATATTAAACTTGCCTTCCATACGACGCCGACGAGACAAAAATAGGTCACTTTTTGAGTTACTCGTTTAAATTATGTTGGACATAATTTTCACAAGAAATTCATCAATCCATTTTTATATACATAGAAAAACATTTTCCAGTTATAATCATAAACATTTTTAAAATGACTTCCTAAATATCCCACAATTTTGTGATATTTTCATATTAAACCACTGGTAAGATTATGATAAGATCAAAACATTTAAATTGTTTGAAATGTTATTAACACTAACATCGTATTTCTACTTTACTAAGTATAGAGTAATTAATATGTTATTTTGGAAATACTAGTTGTATACTGGAATGATAACAATGTGCAAGTCTGTGCGCATTTTTTGGACCATTCAATTCCATTTTCGAGAATTCCTAAAATTGTTACCAAAGTCTTCTGATAATAAAAACACATTTGGATCTGAAATAACTAGATAGTAAGAGTTAAATTATTTTAGCAATTATATTTGTAAAAAGCGCGTTTGTGGGTTAATGTCACAGAATATTATCAGACAAATAATGGCGGGAATTGAAAAAGTTGCTTGAAAAAAAACTTACATTCCAAGAAAATACTATCTTTGTATTCCAAGAATACAAGTGGATTACAATACAAATATAATTGGAATTTAGTGCGGAACTTAGTTAAAAGTATTCCTTAGAAATTCGAGTTTTATTAGGTTTACTTTTTATATAGACCCGGAAAACAGCTACGGTAAAACAGTGTTATATACTCGTTTTATGTATAAAGTAAACCAATCGTTGTTCAGAATCGGTCCAACGGTTTAATACAATATAAATTACCTAAATATTGAAGCATAAAATGCATTATCAACATACTACACTGATAGTATCCTCATTAAGTGTGAACAACTTATTTTATTAGTTGTAGCGTAATATTAGAAAATCCTATATTTCCTATTTGAATTTATGTAGACCGCGTTTCACTACCTTGTTTAGGCTTGCGTGCGTGATGATGATAAATGATTAATTAATTGATGATAATGAATGAATGATGAAAATGAATGAATGATGATGAATGAATTCCTATATGTTGAATGTATTAACATAACACATAAAAAAAAAGCAAAACGTTTATTTATATTTGTAATGTTATTAATAAGCTGAGGCTGAGAAATATGCTTCAAACATACTACTAAGTACAGTAATATTTTGTTAAAAGCGAACTGTTTGTTATACGAGTATATTGTATACATAATAATATATGCGCAGAATCATAACCTCTAAATAGATATATCTCTCAATACCCATTATCTATTTAAAATTACGTGTCTATAATATTAAAATTGCAACTATATTTAGATTTCTTTCTTTAATTTACTTGACATCTATATTGCGAATTTTATTCGCAGTTTTATTAAAGGTTTTCCTATATAACTCGACGTGAAATCGGTCTTAGCTGGCTAAAATTAACCGGCACGCTAAATTCAACGCAGAGCGAAGTACCTATATTTTTCCTTATATTCTTAAAGTCCTTAACGATTGAAACCGATTTCACGTCGATTATTATGGAGATACCCCATAGCAGTTCTTAGCTCTTTTACCGTTCTTCGTCTCTTTCATTTATTTTCTTCCTTATTTCAAATGTTACTTTTTATCGTAGACGTCAGTCAATTCAAATTTCCAAATTTTGTTTGGTCCTATCTCAGTGACGTACAAATGCGAACCGTTTCTGGTGACAGCCAAAGAATGCGGGTTTGTGAATCCCTGTAAAGAGATAGAACAATATTTGTGATTATTTTAACATTTCGTGATTAATATTTTTAAACACAGTACAATATTTAGTACAGTACAGTATTTAATTTAGTATATATATTTTGTAAAATAACTTGTAGAACAACTTTATTGTGAATAATTAGTAACAGAATAATCCTAAAATGTATTCATGTATTAAGTAACAAAATAAGAACGCAATGATACACGTTGAACAGTAAATATTCAAGGAGCCCACAAGCCACCTGATAGTAAGTAGTCACCGTCACCCATATACAAATACAAAGTGTAACAATTATGCACTACATTCCAGAAAGAATGCGATCACTGTCATTATTTCTTGCTCAGACATTGTGACCGAAACACAAAAAAACATTTCATGTTCAATTTTAGTACGAAAATGGTGGGTAGCCAGGCGGGACCTAAAATTCTTATCGCCATGCATTAGTATCGTCGTAATATAGTACTTCCAATTGAAGGAGCTGACATCATAACTTCTATTGCTCAGCAACGTTAGCCATTAACAGGTAAGTTTGGTTTCGACTCAAGATGATAGTTCCTTACGTCCAAAAGTAAACCGAATATTTCGGTTAAATAATTTATGAATACGGTAATTTTAAAATACTTACAGTGCTCGGCTCCCAAGTATCCAAAATATTCCCAAATACAGCGTTAACTGTAAATCCTCTAACGGCAATGTTCTGCGACGTAGGTCCATTGACGGCGTAAATCATATCCCCATGTGAGGCTACAGCGAATACTCTGCCTAAAGTAGGATCCTCAATAACTGTTGCTGGTTCTAGCATCTTCACGTAACTTTTCAATCCAGCTTTAGCGCATACAATCCTCATATTCTCCCTGTCAGCGACGCATACCATATCTAGATGTTCTAACAACGCTACGCTGTGTGGGAGGTTCAAGGTTAATGTGTCAGAGAAAGACGGAATCGCTACAAGTAAAGTACCAGCAGCGTTGAACTTCAAGATTTGGTTGTTGCAGTATCCATCAGCCACGAATATTTCACCAGTTGTCGCTACGGCGACAGATGTTGGCATGCAAAGTAGCACTCGACGTCTGTACGGGTACCCTGCTGTAAATGCTTCGCCAATTGTCAAGCTAGGGTATTTGTGGTTGTTCGGTGTATACTGAAAGCATCAATTATATAATTATTATTTCTTCGCTCGTCGGTACAGCATGCCGGTTTCATGAATTATGACTAAATAATGGCCAAAGATTAGTTGTATTACAGCAATTAATTGGCAATCGGTTATCATCATTAGATGGCAGAGAATTTCGAGTAATCTATTATAATAATACTGGCATACAGCCCTTTGTACTATTTCTATAAGAATTTAAAGTTATTATTGAATTGTCTAGAACTCAGATGTATACGATTTTTAACACTTGTTAGGTTGATAATTTGGTAAATGAATACCAAAGTACCTACTATGTGATTCAACTCACCTTAAACACTTGATGTTTAGCTACATCGGTGACCCATACATTATCGTGATGGTCAACAGTTAGTCCATGAGGCATATAAAATGCATAGGCTCCCCAACTGTGGAGTACGGACCCAGTGTGCGGATCGAGCACAAGAATGGTGTCTTCAATAATTGGGCCCTTGTCCAAGTTTTGGTAGACATTGGACTCGTTGAAGGTGCTGTAAAATATCCTTATATCATTTAGGTTCACGGTCATTATATTTACAAGTTATATCTTTTAAATTCTCCTTACCTTTCATCCCAAACTCTTTCCGCTCTGTGAAAAATTACTGGTTGGCCCAAAGAGTTAATAGACACTGCAGTGATTTGACCAACATTCAGCGATTGTTGGGGCCAGTCTTTCACCTCTTGAGGTCTTAAAACAATATCATCTTTGGCCTGTAATTGAACACGATACGTTTATATAACTGTAAAAGGTTTTGTACAAAGTACCTTGTGTAATTGAACAATAACTCACCATATGTATATCAAGATTTTTTAATAGATTGTCTTCACTGCCATATCCGAAGTAATCTATATTATCTCGCACCGTTTCTGGTTCACAAAACACACCGGACGTGTAAATGAAGAGCACAATTATCAAGTCCAACATTTTTCTAGGTTGTTATGACTCTCCCTTCATGAAATTCGTTGGCCTTATCCAGTCTATCGATTGTTGCTTCTGTTCAGAGGTCGCTGCTATTACGCATGCGCTTGTATGTTCTCTACTTTTACATATTGCTTATTTATTAATTTTTACCTCAGTTAACAATGTTGTAATCGAAGGTTGAGGTGAAATAAAATTGTCGTTCAACTTACAATTGTTTATTTTCACATAACTTCAACAACGACAACAAAATTGGTCAAGGAAAAAATATATATACAACCATATTTGTGAAATCGAAACTTGCAAGATGGTTTCTTAGACTACATACGAAAATAGAAGGCGAAATTTCATTTCATTCCTTATGAATCAGTCTCAAATTAGGGTCGTTGTAAGTGGTGCGTTTCCCTAGTCTTCGCTCCTGTTATTTCTTTCCAAGGTTGTGGAATACATTTTTCTCTTATCATCACACGCCTTACGAAATATTTTAACAAAATCAGGAACTAGGGGAATGGGATCTTAACACATTAATTTGATAATGAACAAATGCTTTATTGACCTCGCCATTGCGAATTGGGTTGATCCCAAATATAACCGGTTTCGGTCATGGAACATATTGCGTTGTAGTATTTTCCGGGGCTCCTACAGTATGACCACGAAGGACACTTGCATCTGAATAACATTTGAAACTCTTCTTTGCAAACTTCATTCCACCAACATGTCCTCTGGAAATTAATGTTCCTCATAAATGCTACTTAATAAAATCGATACGACGAACACAATAAATTTCTCAATGCTGTACAGCATCATCCCATCTTGAAATTTAAAATTACTAACCTCAGTAATATATCCTTTTACAGTTTGATCAGAATAACTTCTTTTTGTTATAGATGCAGCCTCAAATACCGCATTCAACATAAGTATGCATACGATAGCGGCATATTGCGTCTGAAATAACAGCAAGTACTATAAAGACTGTTACTTACGAGAATCATTACTTATTTTTATATTGAACTCGTTTCTTACCTTAAACATAGCAGAGCTTTCTAGAAATATAAAATTAAGTCCCACTTTCCTAACCTTTTCATTTCACACCCTCCGAAGCTTAAAGCTTGGTTCTATATACCTAAGTTTAGGTTATGATTTTCTATATTTCAAGTTTCAAAGCTTGAAATTTTCTTGGTGTTTCACAAGACGTTAGTAAAGGACCTGTTTTTATCTTCGTATTTTATCGGCATATTAATGCAATGTTATTTATATTCGTTGTATTTATTTGTAATGGCAAGGGAGAAAATTATCTAGTCGAGGTATTTCTGCCATCTAGCGGTACTCTAGATGCCATAAGTGCAAAGACGGCGTATCATATATTCGCTTTAATATGACACGGAAAGATAAGTACTTAAACATAGATGGCGTTTTATTTTGTTTTGACATAACTGTATTCTTTAACTTTGCCATAAGTATAATAACATTTTTATTACAATAAATTGTTCGGCTTAATGGTACAACCATAATTATTAATCTTTTTTATAACTGATAGGTAGCTGTACTTGAAAGATAATTAATAAAACTGTTATAAGGAGTATTTATTCACGCAAAAGATTTCATAATAGTCATTTTTAGAGTTATCGTTTCTATCCTACTTAGGTTCACCGATACAGATAGAAATATAGCTTCGGGTCAAATTTAATGTTTTTTTTAATTCAACCGATCCACGAATAAAAAAGATGTTGTAATTTAATCGTGTAAATATTTTAAGAGTTACTACTAAAACTTGTGTACCAAAAGGGAGCGATGTCAGCTACTAGTAGATAAATAAATCTCTTAATAAGTTTTGTAGTATTATTATAAAAGCTATGCTGTACCTATGTAAAAGGCATTGGACAAAAAATAAAACGTAAATTTAAAAAATGTATTTCCTCGCCTATATAAATAACTTTACAAAAGCACTATCTAAAACTTAGTAGGACTTTACTTAGATTAAAAATGCAACAATATTATCGGTTTACTAAATTACAGTAACACGTATGTAAAAAGTGAAATTCATTAAAATAAGACAATAAATAAAGTATGAAGTAAAATAGTTTACATTAAATAGGTTTTAATACCGCTACGTGGATAATAGAAGTAGATAGTAACTTACCTAATTAGCTGTAACTGAAATTGTGTAAACCGATCAATAATAATAAACACAAGAAAAACGTTAAATAAGTAATAACAAATGAAAGTCAGTTTCATAAACCACTTGCAATAAAAAATATTATAACTTGTCAAATTTCGGCTAGTAAAAAGCTCCCAAGAATTATATCCGCTTATTGACCTCATATATTATAAACAAGATTCTGATACAGGCTTTATGCCAAATTTTTCATCGTTTGCATTAGGTGTAGAATAGATACGGATAGATCAATCTCGATAGTGCTAACAGTCTCTCCGCAAGGATTAAAAATTGCTTTTCTGCAAACATTATTATTGTGCGTGGTTTAGAATCTGAATAATAAATAAATTATCTAAGAATAAAATGTACAACAATATGTAAAATAAAACGAGAATCAATCGATTCTAACGCAAGGTGAATATTGAATCGACTCATTTGACATTTCAACTAAGCTTGGTATTCAATGGCACTTACATATTAACAATTGGTTTCATCACTTGCTACCATTTTCAATATCTTAATCAAAGGATTAAAAGGGAACATACTGGAATTGAAGTAAGATAGTTTTTTTAGACATTATAAATTAATGCTTGACCACTATCTTGTCTAATGGTAAGCAAAGATATAGCCTTGGATGGTAAAACGCATGACCTTAGATGATACCTATTCAGTCGTCTTAAAGACTACTTAATCCAACGGGAACACTGACGCGGGCTATTTATTGTGTTCTGTAGTCTATACTAATAAAGATATATGCGCAATAGATATTTCTGTCATATAAGTCTTAAAACGCTGTTCCTCTACGGACTTCTGAAAATGTAGTAAGTGATGTAGAACCTACACTAGTTATATTTTTGTAAAGACTAATAACATTTTCGTTCGACTTTGGTTCGAAACTACCACTACATTTGGATTACGTTCTGTCTCACACATTTTAATGGTGTGACTTGAGTACTACATCGCCTTGGTGTCTATCTCATTTTTATCTAAGCTCTCTTGTCGTCGGTGTAACTCTTCTGCTTCTTTACTGAAATTTTAATATAATTTAATACTTAAGTATCTTATGTATTTTGAGGAAACTTATATAAAGCCTTAATATGTTTATATGCCATATTAAAGATAAGAATTTCGAGTAAGTTATATTATTTTACTGATGTGGCTTCTAATTTGGAATGCTATTTAAAATCATTGCTTTATCCGATTGCGAAAAAATAATATTACATTAAAATTAGAGTACCTAATTGGCAATATGAAATTCGCAGTAAGTGATAGGAAATATTTTGGGCGCAAAAAACTATTTACTTTCAAACGACTAGTTATTACTATATGAAGTCTAATTATTATTAGTTTGTTGGAATTTGTCAATTTTATTTTAATACAACTTACGTATATTTATTAGGAGATGGCAGGAAAATGCTCTTAGGGCAAAGTCTGTAATAGGGCCAACATTCGCCCCCAGATTCACCAGCACGTTGAGCTTCTACGTATTCCTGCAGTAAGTCTGCATATGGAGATTTATTTGGGCTGTTGAAAAAAACAGGTTTCTTTAAATTTGGAACGTCGACAAATTATTTCCTTGAAACAGAACGGTAAAGTAAACCATCGTTTTAGTTTTCCTATTTTCGCATTAGCATTAGACCAAACGGTAGTTTTATCGTTGAGGTAGTCACTTGTAGAGGCTTTTTACTACTTTCACTTCAAACTAAACTGTGTAAAATGTGTACGTGATCGTGCTATCCTTGAATACCTACTCACCTAAAGAACAGCTTCATGACTTCACCTAAAAATCCGAAATTTGTTAAAGGATGTGCGTGTATCTCGCAAATGGCCCGCAGTAGACACTCTTTGCCTTCTAATCCAAAATTTGCTAGAAGGTCTTCAGCAATACCGTACAATAAAGCTCTGAAATAAAAAATAAAATATAATAAATAAAATTATTCCTAAATCTATAGATTACGTAAAATACTATAAAACCAGATTACAAATGTTTTACCGCGTCATTTCGTGAACGGAACACGTCTCTAGTTTCTATAATTTACAACATGTCTTCATTCTCAATTTCATATACGATTACTCGGTGTGTCTCATAGACATTATATAACAATTAACAGTATCCGAATCATTGAAAGAATTTCAACTATCTTTAATATGTGCGCTTCCTTTAGCGACGTCTAAACGCAAGTCGTGTGACGAATTCACAATGTGTATATCTGAAGGTGAAAGTATACCTGAATTTAGTACACAATCCTCGGAGAATACAATAATATATGTATAAAGAAATATAACTGTCTGTGTGGGCTAAGGACTTGTCCTTTCATACTGAGCCTTTTGGAAAATAATCGATTTCTTTACACTACATTTTTATCACCATGTAGGAAGTTATTTACGATGCAATTACCAACCTCAAGTAACAGTTCTGTGACTTTTTAGTACCACTATTAATGTAAAGGTAATTTATTACTTTTAAAAGTAATATAATAATTTTATGGAAACTTAAAACAGGTGTAGAATTTGTTCACACAAATTCCGTAGGGTTCGTTACATTTATTATACTTTTATATAACCGTAAATCGTAGTTTTCAACTGTAGATTTTTTAGTTTTTTTTATAGTTTTAGCTTACGATAAATTTCTGTATATTCTTAACTTTGAAGAATCTGAAATTTGTAGTTTTGACTCACCTTTCACCTCCATGAAATCTATCAAGTACTATCTTCTCTAACTCTTCAGGTATAGCTTCTTGCGTGGACCTTTTCCCTCGTCTGTTGTCGAGGTATTGACCAATATAATTCGCCATGACTGACGCAGCAGCATTGCCCATCGATCGGGCGAAAATGGGAGGCAAATCTCCATAAGGATTCTCATTATCTGTCAGTCCCAATTTATCAAAGTCGACTGGAAAATTTTAGAAACGATGTCAATATAAAATCAAACATAGGTTTTGGATTATCAGTTGTTTGACCATATCACGGCGTAATTACATTGATCAGTAATAAAGATTGGTGGCTATGAAACTCCAAAAGTAACAAAATACTTGACAATCAAAATTTTGTGAAACAACTTTGAAACTTAATAAAAACGTTACTAAAACTGTTACATTTAAATCTATTGGAAGTAAATAACGAAAATTTAGAGATGAAATATGAAAACAGATTCAAAATCTCTATGATCAAAGAACCGAGAATCATCGTATTAATCAATCAAGTTACACGTAACTACGTATGGCACTAATATTTACATTATTACAGTCATGTTACCTAATGATAATATAATGGCTGTACGAGGAATATACCGCTATTATAATTTATTACACGTACTACGTTTGTAAATGGCTAACTGTTAGAGCTGCTTTTGATCTTCAATCAATATCTAAGATCTCATTTTCAATCTATCTTTTCATCCTCAGTTAGATCTAGGAACTTCGACTTGTCCTAGGCCCTCTGCATTCTGTTTTCTTTTAATAAGTATTACACAATACTTACCCACCTTCTTTGCCTTAATAAACATTAAGTTTAAAAAGTATCTAAGTTAATACAATTATTATCTATGCATAAAAACACCATTCAATACGGCCGATAGTTTTACTATATTAATAATAACTAGTTCTATGGTCAAAAGTAATATACTACGATACTTTACATGAACGTTTTATTACAACTACATCGTTAACGTCTTCTCTTTCATTCAAATATTAAATTATAAGACTAAATATTAGATGTTCTGAATAACTTACGAAAAGTAAATCTATGTTATTGAGTTAAGGTCTACGTGTGTCTATTCTATCTTTCTACGGAACTCTCAGAACCTAATTATACTGACTTTTGAATTCCAATTCGTATGTCAATTTACCTGTAAAGTTCAATATAAAACATTAAAAAAATCCTTTTTATTTTTTTTTTGTTTTTAACGTCAACTAAATTATTATTTATAACGGCAACATTGAAAAGCCATAAATTTTCTTTCTACTAAATATAACATGTTTTGTGTAATATAAAATATAATATGTAATTGATTTTATCGCAAAGTTACTCTTGGGAGAATTGCTTTAATCGTCGCATACACGTTGATTATTGAATTCTATTTTTTAAATATCTATATATAAATATTTTACTTACTCGTAAATGGAAAACTGACTGTCATATTAGATAGAAACCCTTTAGGCGGATGTCTTACAAAAGGCATTGATAACGACGGTGTTATTGTCATTGTGGTCCCTGGAGGAAGCGCCAGGCGACCATCGTTCGTTATCCAAAGGATCCTTTTCTGTCTCGAATGAGGTATATTTTCTTTAGCCATTTTGTCTTCGCTCTTCGGTGACACTAATGGCAAGAACGCGACGAGAGCTATGCTGAGAAGAACACGGGGTATTGCTGTCTCCATCGCCAATCTGTTAATATTAATAACTTTATTCATCACAATAGTTTGAATTTCCAAGCTTAAAGACTGGCAGTATTATAGTATTTTTAGTACCTATATTGTTTGGACTTAACAATTTATTATTGAATAATTCTGCAAATGAACACCAGTCAACTGAGAAACACTTGACGGTAAGAAGATAGACGATATCATCGTACAATTATATCGAGATGGTACTACTTCATGTCAAGAATGTAATTGTACAAAGTCCCCTCAACAGCTAAGATCTCGGTCGTTGGTGATTAATGATTCCAAAAGCAGTGAATTTTGATTTTCAGTTTATTTTTTCTTGATTTATTCTATTTGTGTCTATGCGTAATTTTATGAGACGTAACGAAGGTCAGTGAATAAAGATAAGAAAAAAGTATTAATAATTTATGATTTGATAGTGACAACATATCTAAGTAACTTCTAAATGATGTTGTCAGTAATGTCAGTTATCTTCATAACGTGGAAAATATAACACATTTTATTTATTTGTACAATATATTTTTAAATCTCGTGTTACCATGGATTTAGAAAACTGTAAACATATTCGTATACGCGATGGAAATGGATATGAAATTAATATAGAACAACTTGTGAAATCGATTGAATCTGATTTCAAAATAGACTTCACATCACTAAAAGATTGGAAAGAAATATTACTTAATATTGAAAATAAGAAACAATACTATGAACTTAAAATTAAAAGCGCGACAAGCCGTAAAACACTTATCATTGATAAACTAAATATGCAAAATTGTAGGCCATCTCCATTCAGCTTAACTAATGATCTTGCAAGAACAGCTCATATATGGGAAGCAATTAAATCAAAAAATAAAGGAATCAAAGAACTTCCAAAAGATGAACCTAGTGTTTCAAGTTATTTTGAAACGCATGAATCAAATTATCTTTCAGGCGAAATAAGTGATATGAAACTAACTGCTCATCCTAATTCAGAAATAATTCCATCTGAAAATGTAGTGCAACAAACTCTACAGTCATCACCTGTAGATGTTGAAACAAAACCTAGTTTATTACAGTTGCCTGTCAATATTTGTACCAATCAACATAAATTCATATCTCCATTAGAATCTCAATTTAGCTACTTAGAATCAAAACACAGAGGATCCGACGAATTGAGAACAATATTGGAAAATCAAGATAAGTACGCGATGATAACAAACCAAACTCAGTGGATTGTATGTAATCCGTCCGTCATTGAAATTAATACTACAATTTTAGAAAAACAAGTAGTTATATTTTCTTTAACAAATTCTAGCACCGAAGCTACGTTTATAAGATTTAAAACTATATCAGATACATTTCCTTTTAAGAAAATAAATATTTATCCACGGACTGCTGTTAAACTTTACCCTGGCTTATCAAAGTTATACAAAATTGTGTTTAAATTGGTATCAAATATGGAAAACATTAATATATTTCTCATTTTTCGCATTGGACGTAATTTGTTATCGATCGCTCCTTGTGAAGTTTTAAGTATTCCAGTTTGCTTAAAATCCTCCAATTTAATAAGAATTATATCGGTTACAAAAACTGTGAATATAACACCTATTTATTCTTGGCAAATCAACGTAAATTTAAATTTTCCTACGGGATTGTTAAAAGTTTCTGTTGATGATCATTCTTATTATATGTGTATAAAAAAACGGGCAGTAAATTTCGTTCCGGATTCAGATAACACTGCTTTATCTGTTGAAGTTATTGGTGTAAATACTGACAGCATAATGGAAAGAATAGACGATGATAACTTTGAAATAGAAAATAAATCATTCAATCAGATGAAAAAAGAGGAATTAGTTGATATAGACATCGGGCAAGGAACACTTGAATCCATGAGCCTGACCACATTTTTGTCACTAATTGTAGAAGAAATCATTGATCTTTCTTTGGATACATTTATTTTTCAAAGAACATTTCTGTATCTTCATCCTAATTGTACCTACAAAATTCCTGTATTATTTGCCAAAGTTGAACATGAAGGTTGTCACCAATGCTATTATAACTTGGAATTTTATGATTATCAAACAGATTCATTAGTAACTACAAAGATAATCAAAGTATTTGCAGAAATAGTACCCCATCCTGTCCAAATCCGGCCGACTATTTTAGATATGACTGAGTCCCCTATAAAATATGGGTTCCGTGAAGATCGTTTCATAATTACCAACACTCACAAATTTTATCCAGTAACATTGAAAATTCAAATGACAAAAGAAATGAAGCGACTCTTTCGAATTTATCCTATGGAAATGACAATTCCTTACAATTCTAGTGCACCCTTTCTTGTCAGGGTATGTTCAAAAAGTTTTCCTAGCGAAGATAAATTTGAGGAATTAGTACATTTTACTATTAAAATCATTATATCCGGACATGAATCTATTTACCGTAATGTGCCTCCGTTTTATTACGAATTGATTTTACCTTGTGTTTCGGAGTATTACAAAATATTTAAAGAATTGGAAATATCATAAATCAAGCAATGTATTAAATATCATAATGTACTTTAATAATAACATTTTAAGCATTGTAATTAAATCGATTAAACCAACGGCTTACTATAAATCTTTAATAATATTCTATAGCAAAGTTTGTGGTACGATAGGTACTCAACAAAATTTAAATTGACTATTTATTCAACATACAACAGGTGCAAGAAAAAACATTTGTGAATGAATAATTAATTGCTATTGAAAGAGTAGTGTAGTAATAAAACTTGTCTGGCTGCAACTTGATATTGTAGCGCAATAAAAATTTTACTCAGTATCCAGAGGAATGCCGTCAGGCAGAGGACGCAAGGATCAAACCTGTTAACTTGACCGACTTATATGTATTACAGGTCAAGTAAGTTGATTGCGTGCCCGCATAATATTCCAGTCCAGACCTGCAGGTCACACGAGAACCGGTTACACGGTACAATCGATTGTAAATCGACGCGAACATCGATGTTGTTGATTGTGTTCGCACATCGCTATTACAACCATATAATTGAGTTGATATGTGGTATTCGATAAATCTCGCTGGTAGCTCGATAATATAATAACAGTGATTGCTTGGCGAGCAGGTTTGCAGTTAAATGAAATTACCTGTTAAGATCTAAAGGATATTCTAGACGTATTTAACAAGATCTTTTTGTTATATTTTTATAAATGAATTGCTTATCTTAACAGCAATGCCAGACTCCTTGGTTTTAGCGAGCGATCCGATCGAATTTTATCCCAAAAAACATACTAACTTTATGAAAAAAGTAATCTAAATATTATCATTCTAAATTAAGTTCGAAAATTAAAAAAAGAAAGTCCTATAAAATACGAATTATTTAGTTACTTCTTATTATGTTCCGCCTTTTAACTAAAAAGTAAAAAGTTCTGTGACTGCTGATGAAAACCCAGAAAACGAGTACACCCACTTAGTTGAAAGGATGAATCATCACCTATTGTTATACGTAAAACTAGGCTTTACCGGCCAAGCAGGAAGCTGTGGACCTGTTTATTAATTTAATGAGACGTTTTTCTTAGTCCTTTTTACAAACTTATTCAAACGGAAGAGCATAGTTGGTATTGCTTTGGTATGCATCTGAATCCATTAGTATCAAGAATAGTCGATAAGCGGGCGTTAATGGGAGGTACCCTGAATGATTTCTAGACACAGCCATGTTAAGCTATCTATGCTAGTATTTTATCAATCTAGTATGAATCTTTAGATAACCTGATTCTTGATTCCACCGGTTTTGATTAGCTATTAAGTTTAATGCAAGTCCTAAAAAATCTAGAAGCTTTTTAACTTGTGTAGGTAAATATATAAAATGCTGTAAGTATCTACTTTCTTTTTTATGTCTGAAACCTTACAACCCAGAGCAACCCTCCAAATATTTATATTATGCGTATTAATTTTATGTACGTATTTATTAATACACTTAAGAATATCACCGCTTTATATTCCAAAAACCGATAAATCAATTTTTATATTTTGATCAACCGAACCAAACTTATTTTGCGATCAGTACGCATGGATAACATTTGATCGAGGTAACATATCGCGTATAAGAGCAAATCGGACCATGTTTTCTACGATAAAATAGAATTCCGGGTAAAACTCCAAGTCTACAAATATCTAGCCTAGTGTTAGTAAATACATCAGGCTGTAGTTAACCTAAATATTTTAATAACGATGTACACACACACATACAGTTTGAAATATGTTATTGTAAGCTTTTCCAACAACCGTTACACTGCATTGTTTTCCAAAAACAATCGGCCGACCAGTCACGAATTGCATTTTAGTATTTTGAACATAATTACCCATATTTACACGAATGCAAATGAGTCACTAAAATTCATATTTTGTCATTGACATTCATATATTTTAGCGCTATTATTGACGTTTAACTGTAGAGGAAGAAAACAAATAGAATTGAGCTCTAAAATACTTAACTGAACACATTGTGTTTGTTTTTGTATCTTAACTAATAGTCCCATTTCGCTGTCTTAGTTTGGTCTTTAACTATATTGTAAAATAATACTAAGAGAAAAAAAAATTGCACTGGCTCTCAAACAAATGAAAATCTATACTAATATTGAAGAGTTTGTTTGAATGCACTAATCTCAGGAAGTACTGGTTAGAATTGAAAAAATATTTTTGTGTTGGATCGTCCATTTACCGAGGAAAGCTATAGGCTGTATAACTTAACGCTACGACAAATAGGAGCTGCATTTATGAGAAATATTACGAAACGGGACACATGTTCCAAGGTGATACGCTATTCGCCGAGTACTAGTAACTACATGTATGTATGTGCCAAATTATACCTAACTCCAAAATGCTTCTAATTTGGTATACCCGTGGGAAATTATAGTAAACTTATTACTATATATTACAATAATTAAAGTCTATTCGTTAACTTTTTAAGTTTATCACAAATCTAATGAGAATATCAAACATATTTATTTCCATCTTAAAAATATTGTACAATTTGAAACAAATTTACGCAGTCCATGACTAATAAAGCGCCCAGTTCAATAATTTTCAACGCAGTAATTTAACTTTTTTTAATAATTTCATTGTTCATTTAATTTAACACTATCAAGTACTGCATTCAAATCATCATTAAGTCGCATTAAACTCTTAAAGGCTCATAAATTCGCCCGTTTCAGTGAAATTACGACTGGACGAAAAGTTATAATGGTAGAAATGATTTCAATTTGTAAGTAATTTTGAAAAGAAATGATATTATCAATAATGATTACGACTGAAACGGACAGAGGAGAAGGAGGAGGGTACATCGGAAAAAGAGCCTTTTTTTTACAGAGGAAATAATCACTTTGGAAAATGAAGCAGGTCACCACACCAGGTAATTCGTAACAATTACTGTTATATGTATCTTCTATTAATATTAATTTGTTGATGTTACAGTTCGTTTATGTAACAAAACTAAATAAACAGAACGATCAATCAATCTAACCTAACATCCTAGCGTGCTTTTAATTCTTACCCGCGGCTTCTGAAAGATTGATCAACGAAAAATTAAGTAATAAACTATCATATCTATTGTCAAACGTAAATTGTTTATTTTGAATTGAAAATTTTATCAGTTAAACAGAGTTGTCAAATTTAACGCCGAATAGGTAGTTTATCAAATGCGATTTTATTTTGTGATTTAGTAATGTTTAATCAACGTTTCAAAAACTCGATTTGATTTAACAGAGTTTCTAAGTTAACATGCTTGTTACTTTAACAATACCTTGATAAGTCATTCAGAATCCGGCGTTAGTCTTCATCTGATTATTTAAAAAGGGCTTAAAAGAAAAAATGTACTAGCAAAAAAATCGTAATTATTTATATAAGTGGTCATCGATGTCCATTTCCATCATCGGTGACAGCTATTCATAGTGCCGGCTCAATACCGGATAAATATCGACGGTTCTGATGAGTGGAACTGAAGTCACTTAACCACTTACCATCAGCTAACTAGACCGCTTAATTATCGCCTATTTACAATAAAAACCCCAGATATTTTTTTTATGCACGCCATGTTTCTTTAGCTACATTTTTAAAAAACGAAACATTTTTTTTTGTTTTTAGAAACCAAGTAACTTTAAATAGCTAGTAAAATTTTCGATTGACCCTTGTCCTTCCAGGAATTAACAATGCAATTTAAAGGTACTATAGTGTCAGAATTTCCGAACAATAAATTTTCTAATGGACTCCCTTTTACGGCGATGTCGTAAACCTACTTATGATTCCAGACCGCGCGTATTGGAATCGATTTGTGTATACTTATAAAGCGATGTCACTTGAGAATCGATAAAGAATCGTTTATTTCGGAGTGTAATCACGAAATCGCTTAGTATGCATTCCGGACGTTGCTTTCACGCTGCACAAAAACATTTGTGCATTATTTAAGAAATCTCGGGAGCATGTAGTATAAATGTAATAATGCAGTTTAAATTGTGTAACTCTATAGGGAGTAAACTGTTCTTAAATCTTACTTTAATGGCGTCAACCCATCAATTGGCTACTAACTGAGCACGGGTCTCGTCTCTGAGAAGGTCTAGCTAGAGCATTCTCCACCACGCTGCTCCTTTGGGTATTGGTGGAGGGTTTAGTGGCCAAC
>DWJN01000445.1:0-24189 GCA_018248895.1 Carystus phorcus
CCGGTGCTCGCGCCTGCCAACCCACACATCCATACTTCAGCATAGGACCTACAGTTCGAACGCGCGCCCGGACTCTCCACGTCCCTACTTCCGACCAGTTTCATTTGTACACTTCATATATATTCAGCTAATATTTTTAAAACAAGATATCCGCAGCGCAGCGAGACCTACTCTTGTAATATTGATTTTTTGTTTGTTGGTGTTCTGTTTTACAAGTAACCGTGTTAATTCCAATTTCATCCGCCCGTCTGCCTGTCTCTATATTTGCAATAAAATCGTTTTAAAAAGAACCAATCATTACCGTCTATTATTTTATGAATTTTAGAGCAAAAAGCAAGCAAAACGGAATATCCTTTAAAGAAACTGAAACCGTTATACCTACCCACCTACGTTAAATTTGAGCATTAAACAAACATGAGACGAAATTTACTCATGAGACCTGTTTCCAACATTACATATGAATTGAACGAAGATATAAAACACTGCAATGGAATGCTTATCAAAGAGTTCATATTTCTATTTATTTCATTCTTCTGTCCGAGTGCACAGCACAGAACCCCGAAATGGTTGAACGGATTTTGAAGAAATTTTTTGTGTGTTCAAGAATGGTTTAGATTTACATTTCAATCCGATAAAACATTTTTTTGCAATTAACATCTGCCAAATCTGCTATTATAAATGTTAAATTTTTCGAAATTATTAAATACTGGTTGTCTAATAACAATAAAATTTTTGGATAAATTTTCCTGTCGAGAATATAATATTATTTATTCCAATGGATACTAAAAGTCAATACAAACAGTCAAACATGGGAATAGAGTTAGAAAAGTATATCGTTCATTTTCATCTATATGTATATTCCGTTTTGCAATTTTTTATTCGTAACGATCTGTTTCAAGAATTGTTAATTATAAGGTATTCCGTGAATGCAGGTGTACCTAATTTGACCGTCGACGGCATCGATATACTAACGTAGGTAACGTTAGGTTAAGCTACGTAAAGTAAGTTACCTAAACCTACATGTATCTACCTACAAAATACTTCAAACTTGAAAATTCATTCAAAATATATTTGAAAATTAGCATTGTTCAAATTACAATTGTTACCGTTGTGATAGAGGTTTCTTTCAGATGAAAAGTGGACAAGTCTCCTACGCCACAACTTACACTTTTCTGTGAGAAAGGATTTTATATAGGTATGTAGGTTTGTAAACTTGATTATAGTTAATAATGTGTATTATTTTTTTTTTTTGGATACTTATTATTTGGCAAATAGTTGTTGCTTTCGTTGCTTTGGTAATCGTTGATTTATTTAATGCTATACTGACACATGTATCCAGCAAGACAAGGACTATGCTTATGTCAAGCTATTTCATTTATTTGCAACACTTATATGTGCTTTGGGAGCCCTCGTTGTGTTTATATGGCCCTATGATTGGTCCATTTAAGACAAAGATTGTAACATTAACAATGAAGCAATACTTTCCTTATATTTTCACACAAGTCAATTAATTGTTTGTACGTATCTATGCTAAGGAGATCGACATAAAAAACACACATTTGTGACGCACATTAGGTGCCATATCTATGTAGATTTTGTTTTATCATACATTTGTAGCATTTATTTTTGCTGGTGTTTCCAACGAGCTGATTGTATTAATTTTTCCGAAGATAAAAAATATATACATACATATGTACATATATACTTTTTTTGCATAATTCATTTAGTCACTTTTAAATAAGGGTATCTAACATAAATTAAAAGAAAAAGGAAAAACTGCCGTGTTTAATTTTTTACAAACGAGTAGTTGTGGGTCACAACCCAAATATTGTTTATGAATTGCTTTGAATGATCCTATGCATTCGCGACCGCTGTGGGACCACAAAGTATTGTTAGCTACAGTGAAATGTGACCCGGGATGGCTATAAAGTAAATAATGAGAATGCCATTTAATTTTTATGTTTATGTACCTAGGTGTACGCGTAAATACGAGAGATGGTTTATGTCATTACATATTAAAGATTATTTCTTTTTGCTTCGTTCAAGCACTGGCGCACTATTTGGCTACTTCCAGTTAAGTTCTGGCTACGTAATACATCTCCTTAATGAGAAATAAACTGTTTCTTGTTATGTGTTTACTGCACCAAAGTAACACCTAAATAATGAGGTCAATGCAGTGGTTGCCACTTAATGTCTAAGCAAACTATCGATCGGTTTGTTATCTCTTTCTTACAAAGGCCGTAACGATCCTCAAGAGTATTACTTTAGTTTGCTTTCAAATAACACAGGTACAATTTAGGTCTTCAAAATTGAATTCATGACCTCAGGTCTCTGACATACATATTTTATTGGAGCGTTTATCGGTCTAATTGATATAAAAGGTATCATTCTATCATATCTAATATTACTTCATTGTTCTCATCCATTCGTCCTATTTTAGACCGAGCCGAACATTTATGATGGCCAGTTGTAGATTCCACTATTATTTTGTTAGAAACCAGAAGCAGAAATGATGTAAATTCAAATTGTTTTCACAGCAAAATGACCGATGTTGTGATAATAGTAGTATAATATTGTTTACCTGATGACAAAGGTAAGAAAACATTTATGATTGTAATAAAAAAAATTTTTGCTTGCAAAAATTATGCGAATATCAAAGAAAAATCCTTTTAATATTTTCGGATTAAGTTAGTCAAAGATAGCTGCTTAGAATTTAAACAGGTAATAATAACGTATTAAAGAAAATGACACTTAAAATTTACTACATTCAAATAAAATACTACTTACTCATCTACCATTATACTTAGATCGTAGCAAAATCTTTTACATCAGAAAGGCAGGTAAAGTTACGGTTTAATTAAGCAATATAATTTCTCATGAATGCTTAAGTATACAATATAAATAAAAACGAACAGTAACAAACTGTTCCAAAATATTACGTAATACTCCTATCGATTTATTTACTATGGCCGGGTCAATACGGGGTTGTCGTACCTAATTATAGGATACTCATTTTATTCAGAGATGATCAATTAAAAGTAATTGGATCTTTTTAAAGACAGTAATTGCCACAATAGAATAGATACACCAATCACAAATCAATAAGACTTTACTATGCTTTGCCGACCGAGGTATCGTTAGAATTAAAAGAAATAAGAATTGTTTAAAATCTTTTCATGTAACAAGAAGAAATAATCAAATAATGGTAAAAATCCTATAACAATATCTTTCAAAGTTTAAATTGAGTATTAATTAGAAAAGACAAAGAACTAGTAACTTTCCTTTGCAGTATTAAAATTTAATAGGAACACGGACTGGCTCATATTTTTGGTATGGGATATACATACATTCTTTGTATGTACAAAGTTAAGGATTAAGCATTTATGTAGCGACGATCGAGCATGTATGTAGGAGACGGTAACATTAGTACTTATATTAATGTAAGTAAATATCGCTTCACGAGTTTCTATGTTTATAAAATTGGAAACATTATCATTATTTAGGTTTTATTTAAATCACCAAAATTCTATTCTTCATCCGATTCTGAAAACTAGACAGTTATTTTGAACTATATGAGCGGTTTAATAAATTTTTTATATAGACCACACAGATGTCTTGTATCGATGTATGTGTTTTACAAGCTTTTATTTAGTTTCGCCTGTCCGGTGTCTGTCTGCAATTAATTTTGTAAGATAAGTTTTGCCCAATTCGCAGTATACGATAGTGTTAAATTTGGCACACAATTTTGATTGGCGTATCCACGCACGATCAGCTAAGAGCCGTAATTTTTTATCCATAAGTTCAAAAAGGCGATTCATCATTTCCCCAGAGACCCTTATGAAATGGGTATCAAATGAGTGTGCCTGCTGAGTGGAACACAATAAGTGATATTCGTTCATTTTTTGTCAACAACTGATAGAAACTTGATGAAATATATATGTTTTTTCTTTTTATTTTTTTGTAGAATACACAAAAAGTGTTTTGGTAGAGATATTGAAAATATTTTTTTTCTTAAGTTTTAAATCTTAGTTATCATGTCTATATACATTTGACAGCTCATGTAAGTTAAGCTAGGCGTACGAGATAAAATAATTTCCAGTATTCTTTAACATTAGAGTTGTGATGAGATATCTGCGCATTCATGGGCACTTATTATTATCAATTAATATAAATGTACCAATAAAGCATTTAGATGATTTAATAGGACTTGAGAAACAGACAAAGCGAAGACAGGCGGACTGTAAAGTATGTCTTGTAGAAGTTGGATGTATGAATATTGAAAACAGATGTTACCCACCTTTTATACCCACTTACATATCAGTTTTACTCAAAGAAAGATTATTATTTTACAGAACTCCTATTAACTAACTTGCATGCATAAGTAAATGCCAAGCAGTGGAAATATACTCAATTTTTAAATTAAGTTTTTATAAATTTAATCGAACTTAAAATATAAGCTTTAACAAGCCATTCCAATAGATCTTTATACTAAGTAAAGTCGTATTATGTTGAATATTCATTGTGTGAACCGTGAGCTATGACACTAACGAACGCAAGTTTATGCAAATTTCGTCATACATCCTCGTCGATTGATCTACCTTTAGCATTTACGCAGAAGCGATCATTAGGAAGCAACTTCGTCACAGAAACGTTCGTATCAAAGCTTCTGATTTGCAATACCTGTAAGTTATCTCGAAGCAGTATCTCTTCTACGCGGGTGCATTTTTATTTCAAAAAGTGAAAAAATAGAAAGAAGTAGAAGGTAGTTAGAATCAGCAATCATGTCTGGAGCTAAGAGACGCAGCGAATATCGCCGGAAGTGAATACGTTTCCTCCGGTGTCAATACCGCTACGTTGTCAACATTTTCGACTTTCGTGTATTCACATTTTCTGAAAAACTCTTGCTAAGATAAGAATTAATAAGAAACGCAGCAAAGTTTATCGACTGTAACTGTCATGCCATGGTGCCGTCTAAAAGATGAAGTATAAAACCTTGAAAGCAGCTTTTCCAACAATGGAGTAGACAACACGCATGGTCCCCGCCCGTTGTACGATTATCTATGAAACAGGGCAATATCAAGGTCACGCTCTATTTGACTTAAAGTTAGTATTATAACACACTGTGCAATGCTGTGTCGTAAAGTATCGTAGCGGGAGGTGGATGATTAAAGCTGTCGCTATTTGTTGTGTCCTTTTAATGGTATGTTCGGTTTAATGGCACAAAACCTGCGCGTCGTGTTTTAAATTAAAATTTAGTTATGTTTTTTACTGTTTTCGAAGCCGAGATTTTAACGAGAAGTTTTAAGTTTACTATTTAAAATAATATTTTGTCAACGTTGTGTTATTCCGAGTGAGGGATTTGTAATATTGTAGTGTTTTAAGATTATTTAAAAGAATGTAGCCGATTATACTAGGTACCCGGTTCTCCTTGATTTTCTTGTAGTTTACGTATTGAAGGCCAAGTTTCAGTTTCATACATTAGCACATTAAATTTAAAAAGATACGTGTCGTGAAGTTGTTTCTGCCAATCAAAATATTCTTGTGATCCGTGAAATAACTGTCTGAAAAGCAATAAAATGAATGTACTCGTACCTTGAGTTTGGTTACTGTTGTGATAAGTGGCAAAACATGGTTGTCGCTACGGTGTTTGCAATGATAATAAGCTTACCGAGGTTTTCTGCACTGGCGTTGACGTCGTAGCGGTGAGCGGGCTTTGAATGAGGCGCGGGGGAGTGGAGAGAGGTGCTCTTGTGTCGGCGGATCGTCGGCAGTCGCGACACAAAAGATGCATTGTTCTTGAACGATGCACTCATCACGCGACTGTCAAAAGTATACAATTATCATTCGTTTTCATTTCGTTATTGTCATGCAATCGAGCACGTAGACAATCAAACAGTTGAATTTTACCTATTCCATTCGAAAATTCATGTTGGTAGGCTTTTATTTCATTACAATATAGAAATGTAATACGGTGCACAGCTTACGAATGAGGTGATCTAATTTATACCTCATCTTAGGAGTATCGGGTATTTTTTTCCTCCATTTTTGTTTTCTCCGGTTGTTGGGTGTTATTGTTTATAGAGTCGATGATAACTTTGTATTCATGTATTTCTTGATTAGTCGCCAATTTTAAATATGATGTAATGTGGTGAAATAAAATAGGTGTACCTTGAGTTATTAAAATTGTAAGCAGGTACTAAGGTAAGTTCCTAAATAGTAATAAATAAGTAAGGCAGACTTTATTGATTTTACTGTTATTGTTATGTTGTATATGATACAAGATGTCATTACGTAGGGTATTCATTATAGTTGTTAAAACTTGAAATATAATGTTTTCTTCATTTAAAAAACGTTAAATTTGAACACATAAAACTTGAAAATAATTTTCTTTTTTTACTTCTATATTCACCAAATGGTATTATAATGATAATAATTCAACCGATATGATTAAAGTTTTATTTACAGTCAGTTAAGCGAGCGAGCATTGCAGCAATAACTTTGTGGCAGACTTGTAATAGGATCGAGATCCTGTTATTTACGACCACTGCTTACAAATGTCCACTAAAAGACCAAGAAGCAGTTCTGACTGAAATCTATTGGGAGTTTTAGAAATCGATATCTACAGATATAGAGAGTTCTACTTTTGTAATAAAATATTGCAAAATTTTATTCAGAAACGAGTTTTTAACTACAATTATTAAAAACTATAAAAAATACGAAGTAAGTATGCAAGTTTTTGAGTGATAAACGACTAGAACGGTTAGGTTTTCATTTTAAAAATTTTATATGGTACAGCAAATACTGAAATGGAGCTCGTTTGTAAGAGGCGACAAAATGATTCACTAGGTTAATATTGTGCTCGCTTCTATTTCTCAAGATCTGGTTTAAGTGTTAGGTCAACAGTGAAGAAATCTTCTCTTGACGTCTTGCTAACGCTGTAAATATTCTATTGTGGTGCTCTCTAAAAACTTCTCTTGTAGTGACAAGTTTGTTTTGGTTAAAGAATTCACTTTAGCGTTTATTTGTTGACGTAAATTTTGTATGACATGTTAATTTTGTATGTGTGCCAAAGATGAATTAGGTATGTAAAACTTTTACACACTCACTTCCCGTACAAGGATTCATTTTTAAAATAATATAATAATTTATATTAAAGTAAATAGTCTAATAATAGCTTTGCTATTGGATATGGGCATTTAACCGTAATTAAATATCAGCGTTTACATAATCATGCTATCTTCTATGTCGTGGCAGCCAGTTACATACAAGTATGATATTTAATGAAAGCTACATTTAAGTATACTTAATTCTGTCTGTCTGTTCTGTCTGTCTTCTACTTAAGTCTGCGACATAAATAGCTATATGCATCGAATGTAGGGCGACTATGCGACACTATGGTAGGCTGCGCGGTTGTCGTGGTCTAAGACATAGAACTTTTAATACTTATGTTAACCTAATCATAATCGTACTGGAAGAATGGTGGAATATGATTACAGGTCATAACCGTCGTGGTAAGAATCTCACGCGCATATCTTAGTAACTGTAGGTATATTTACCTGGTCTGTGGGCTTGGTAGAGGCACTTGGTGTATCTTCCAGGTGGCCACACTCATGGAGTGCTCATCAGCAGCGTAGCATCGCCACAGCGCCTGGATCAGTGTAGCTGCAGGCTGCCGTCTCCTAATCATATGCTTCTGCCTTTGTTGCTGTTGCACTTTTAGAGCAAACCCGGATCCGAGAATACCCTTCGAGAAATGTGATTAAAATAATGAACAGTATACATATAATTACATAGGTTTCTCTCATCACCTTTATAGAGCTGATGAGTGCTATATTGTGTTAAATAATTACTATAGTTAAGTATTATTTTATAATATGCTGGGTGTATATTACAATACAAACAAGAATACGGATTTTGGCGAACAATGAATTTAATCCTTCTTTTAAAAAAGTCTGACAAAAGTCTTGTAAGTTGGAAAAGTGTAGCTGTTATACTCGTATGAGTATATTTACGTATATGTAGCAAGATCAACGGTTATGTCAATTTTTGTAGTAGGTATACATAATTGTATAAACGATGAACTAACTTCATGTAGTACTAATCAGTACTCACAGCGGGTAAAGCGAAGAAGGAGATGCCTAGAAGGGCGCAGAAGGACGCGATGAATTTCCCCTGCCAAGTCTGCGGCACCATGTCGCCGTAGCCCACCGTGCACAGCGTGATCTAAACACGAACACCCACTCACAGTGCACTAATGGACATTCTTCAAGTAATTGTATAGATAGGATAAATTGTTTGCTTTATTTTATTTCTCTATTCCTATAAAATAATATCACTAAATACGAGTAAGTATATTGTGGATATCCTCAATTTTCGGCCTCTAAGAAGTTGGATTAAAGTTGTAAACGTGTTGTTATTTTACAAGAACAATTATAAGTGACGTCACCGGAGATTGTAATACCTTATTATTAGGAAATATTTCACATTCATCCAACAAAGTAGAATTACAGGATCTTTTTGCATAACGGATAAGTCCATTTAGAGCCATCAATTTGTAAAGCCATTAACATGTTTAAAAGCAATATTGTTACTAGTCAAGTTTACGCCCTGTGGTGGACTGAGTATATGGTCAACAAAGAAAGAACAAATAAAATGTTTCAAAATCTATTTCTAGAGAGTATTATTATCTTCTGCGAAGTCTATATGTCTCGCAATAATGATGTGCTTGTAAGAGTTGTAATACATCTTATTATAAGTTACCTTCTTGTCATGTAACATAACATCACAATGTTATGTTAAGATACACATATCTTAGTTAAAAAACTATTTCGGAACAACTCTGTCGTTTTTGCCATATTGTATGAAACACAATTATTTCGGTTGATGTCCAAAAAATGAAATTTCAATAATATTTTGGTATATGTATATTATGTATACGTAACCGAGATAGTTAAATTATATAATGTTTACTTACTACTCCCCACCATAAGGCTTCAGCAAAATTCTTGAATTTAGTGTCAGCCACATCTTTTTCTGCTAAGTAAACTAAAAATGATGCAAATATCAATCCCAGGAAGCCTATATACAATGTTGTTATTAATTCCTGAAACAATTATATAAGGTTACAATGAAATCCATAATAGTTCGTAACTACTTCTATATACTTATTGAACTAAATTTTTGATTAGTTTTTATGAAAACTTTGAAAAGATGCAGTGGAGCAGCAAAGTTGTTAGAAAATGGAAAGAAGAACTGCAAAACTTTGTTATAAAGACTGGAATATTATGTAAACGGAGTTAATTCTAAAAGAAAATCCTTAGAACTAAAGCTGTCAGTAGTGTCCTTTAACATTACACTAACTAAAATTATATTTTCAATGCTTGTTTGCGGTAATGCAAAACAAGACAACGTAAAGGTTAACGTAAAAGCATGTGCGAGATTCATTGAGGTTAAAATATTCATAATGGACGTTTAGTTTTTTCAGGAGCTCAATGTAAAAAGAATTGTTTAATTAAATGTGTAGCTCTCAAATCACAAGGAACAATATAAAGCATGTTTATGATATTAAATAAGTAAAGGTTTTTTTACATCTTGTTACACAGCGTAAAAATAATCAAAGATAATGTTGACATAAAATTTTGTAACTAAGTTATAAATAACGTATACCCACAACTAAACAGGTATATAACATGAAAAGGCTATTTACGCGCGAATCTGTTCTTAATAAATGCATTTGCGTATAAATTTTGCAATATTTTTCTTTAAGAGGTCATCCTTTGGGTTCAATGTAGGTATCTACGTACCTACTTACTTAGTCAATATTGCAGAAGGAGCGAAAATGCGACTGCTGGGTTCGTTTTATTTGCTCTGCATTGTGATCATGCAACTTTAACTTGAACCAATTGTGAGTAGATATTGAGTCCCGCCAGCCTCGTGTTGTCTTACTGTCTCGACACATGGTCGATGGAAGAAATAGCTATCATTTTGGCACCATCTACTCATGATGTAAGAACAAGAGTGGCAATAAAAGCGATATTAATATGAATAGAACCAATAGATCAATAACGTTATTATCAATCAATCAATCAATAACCTTGTATCTATCGAACTCATATTAATCTACTATCATCAATCGAATAATGTTCTGTTCAAATACGAAGAGTCTTTTTAGTTCAATTAGGAGCGAGAGAGTAAGCGCAGTGAACGTCTGGTTAAAATAACCAACAGTTGGTGTAATTTTAGAATGTGCGTGCATGATAATGTTTACCAATATTTTTTGTTGATGAAAACAATCTGAAAAAATATTTTATAGCTTATTTATATTCTGGAGTTCGGCGGATATAATTATAGTGGTGCTTAGACAATATCTTCGAGTAACATTCTAAATTTTAAAGAAATCGTGAAAATTGCATTAAAAGGAGTAAGTAGTTTACCTGTCGATGAGCGTATACTACGGAGCCGAGCAGTTTCCAGGTGCCCCCGCGTCTGTCCATACGCACCATGCGTAGGATCTGGAAGAAGCGCAGACCTCGAAGCGCTGACGCCGCGAACACCTGGCCCGATGAACCCATGCCCAATACCACCAGGGAGGCCAATATTGTTGTGACATCTGTCAATCGTGTTGAACGCATTCAGACGAGCTCTACTTTGAAATATTTATCACAATGTAAACATTTAAATAATATTTAAGTGTGTCATAGTTGGTATGGATACCTCACAGCATATTATTAACACTCAACACCAGAAACCGATAATTTAATAAACGTCTTTCTCGAACAGGCATCGAATTCGGGACTTCTAGCTTTGCAGGAGAATACCAAGCACAGGACGGAGTCATTTATTATTACTTTAACACCGCCCGCATGTCGGCTTTTTACATCATCTTTTCAGATCCAAGAATAGAAAAAATTTGGCTCTTTAAATTAATTGATGAACGAATCCGTCGACCGCATTCAATTTAATTTGTTATGGAATACGATCAACATAATCAATTTACACTACTCGGTCCGTAAACGTGTTATGCCCGAATAGGCCAACCCGTTACCCAATTTATATTATTAATAACTGGGTAACCCGTCCCGCTTCGATTCAGGACACCTACGGACGAGGTTGTGGCGCGAAGTCTCTCCTGTTCAAGGTAACTAATGTATGTATTATCCAATTTAATCCCGACGACACGCTTGTACGGTGATTGGGGTTTTTGCTCATCAGGCTAACTACCACCTTCCTTCTTAAAATTTACTATGAATGTAGTACATGTAGGTACGCTTTGTAGGTACGCGTATTTCGATATCGTCTTGTCGGAATACCAGGTAGGTAATATTTATAGTAGATTTTGTTTCTTATTTACTTGGCAACGCATTTTTGGTAGTAATAATAATCGTGGGTGACGTTGGCCACTTATTATCATGTGGAACATCTGTGAATTTGTGGGTTTAAAATATAAAGAATTACTTGCACTACCCGCTCTTGAAAAAATAACTGCCGTTTTTATTAGATACTCTTTTTTAACACGTTTCACCAATATCTAAACTTTCCCAGTTCCTCAATTATATGTATATTTATTTGCCTTCAACCTGTTAATGACCCACTATTGAACACGGTCTCTCCTCATCACTGAGGAGGTCTAGATTATACTCTACCTACAATAACAACAAAGCACGGAAACGCTCAAGATTTTTTTTTCGGGGTTTTATAGTTTGATGATAGAATGGCAGACAAACAAATGAATCCAATCAAAAATGTTTTTGTAATTTCAAGAACAAGTTCTTACTTACATTATTGGAGTGCTCCCGAATCGAATTAAAAAAAATACTCCATGTACTAAAACTACTTTCATTTAAGTTTTATTATAGGTAATGAACCATTACTTTTTTACTGCAATCTCGAAAAGAATTACAAAAACGCCTTGGATTTCTACTGCGTTAAAGTCATTGAATCGTATTTAATCCCGTCCTAAATTGAAATGTTTCATTGTTGGCTCGAAGTGAAATTTAATTAAATTTCTAATCCTCTAAATTGTAAATACAACAGATACAGACGGCAAAAAAGTTCTCTTATTTTTATTTATAAAAATGACAATTAACAGTCGTTTCTACGAGGATATCATATTTACGTAATGATATATCATTTATGGAGTTATAAATCAAATCATACACATACACAGATTATCTGCATATTTTTTAGAAAATATCTAGAAATCCTATGGCATGCCTAAAATGTCCAGGTAAAGCGAGAAATTAAATTTATTCCATACTTTGCCGAAGCATGCATACAATATCAAATATTTAAAACCAGTTAGAGCGATTGGCGAAAGAAGTTAATATACACATATATTGTAAATCACCGAGTTATTCTTAGTTAGCCTATTAATTAACTTCAGTAGTCATTTAATTGAATTACTCCGCTTAACTAAATGTCTAGTTTTGCCCTTCGATTTTTATGGCTTTTAAAACAGAACATTAAATTACTTTGTTTTACCGCCACCGCGGCGCTACTTCCGTTCTCTTTACAACAAAGTGTCAAATACTAGTGTTTTGTTGTCAAAAAATAATCAAAATAAGAATCCAATGCATTTTGAAGTCACAATAGTAGAGTGAATTAAAATGTTAATAAAATATACTGCAACTTATACAATTCTATGTAACTTATACAATATCTACTTTAGCTAGTTAACTAACGTTACCTTCCTTCTTTTTCTTTTTTAGGGCGTATTAGACTCACTGGTCCTGTTGCTTTTCCGACTTAGATATTGTAATAAAACTACAAATCTATGAGAAGTAAATCTTAAATATGTTTTATAGTCTGTCTCAATCGGGAATTCTCGCTTCGCAGGCAAAGACACTATTAATTACCTTAACAAGGTCATTAACTGATTGATTATGAATTATTCTTTGTATCTTCTTATATATCTTCAAGAGAGTTTTCAAGGAACTTTCAAAACTTTATCTTCAATGTATTCAGAATTATGAATACATAATGTGTAAAAATATAACTTCGTAAATGTTTCATATAATTTCTTGCAATACATGGCTTGTTTGCACACACGAGCGATCACTTATTCTTCTTCAATTTAAGCATAAAATTTGTATTATAACTAATTCCATAAACGTTCTCTAATAAAAAAAATATCAATGATTTGGTATAAAGAAACATAATTTTAGACTGTTACAAGTTAAAGTAGGTCAATCGTGAGGTAATGTCGGGACCAAATCCAGTTCCCTAGAGAGTATCGTAACGACCGAGCCGGACAAACTGGTGCCCGGGGGAAGGACAACGAAAATGTGAAGGTCGCAGAAGATTGGTCCCACCTGAACTAGTCTCTGCTACACGTAGATTAAACGTGGCCTTTACTGAATATTCACTCGGTAGTAGATTACCTTAGCGACATTTTTCATTACTTATTACGTTAGTTGTGTGTACCGTAACAACCACTTCATAATACTTATGTAAATCAGCTCGCTTTATTATATAAAAGTGGTCTTTTAATGACATAGAATAACGTATTTTATGTGTATCATGTTGTCGATCGCGACACATCGACTTATGAGACCGACTCCAAATAGACCTGCAGTTTAATTTGAAACCAGTCACAGATATTACATTCGCGTGAATGAAATGCGGTTGCGTTTAAAGCGTCCACTTCGAACCAAGATACTTTCATTGAAGAAGTTGATTAAATTAGGTACTTCATAACTAAAATTATTGTATTATAAATTTCAGGTACGGTAAAAGCATGGAAAATGCCGTTAGCAAGAGATTGGTAGCAGGTTTAAGTAAAACCAAAGGACAAGGTTTTGCTCCGTGGCGTGCGGAAATTTCCCTAATAAACTTAATCTAGATTAAATCTCACTTTCTTACCTATTATGCAAAACGGCCGCCTCAAGAACTTGAGGCGACCCATTGATCCTTGATATCGCGACCTGCATCCTGATGACCATAACCTGCATGAAAGAGAAATATATGTATAATAGTAAGGTTAAATGTATAAAAATTGTAATTTATCCAGTTTCGGGATGGGCGTAAACTACTGCGACACAGTTTTTTACTATTGCAGTTTTTTACGTACAATTGTACCAATGTTATCTGTCTCTTCTGTGTTAATAAATAAAAATTTTAAAATCTTTAAATGATAATGACATCGTTTACTTGCAGAACTAAGGGCCCGGGCCCGGCAATTCCCGGTTTTGCAAACCTTTATATAACAAATATATATTTATTTTCGGGTCTTGTTTGGTCTAACTACCTAATTGTTGTATATTACCCATGATGTATGTAAGTCTAAACAGCTAGCTAGTGTCAGAGTGTAAGTATTAAATAAATGAAAGTAAAAAAACATACTTTTACTTAAATGCGCTACAAAGTATAAAATAAACTTTTCCTTTAATTGATAGTAAAAGTTTATTTTATTCTGTATAGCACATCTAAATAAAAGCATGTTGTTAAAAATGTTTTTATTTTAAATAATTTAGGATTTTATTTAAGATAAAAGAATAACCGCATTCGTAATCTAAACCTTAACCTATCGTAAACCTTTTCATTTGATACTCATATTCTAGGAAGGCATAAAAACCTTAATCCGCCATCTGCTGAAGTCCGCCATATTAGATTTAGTGTGACCTCACCTAATTTTTCGAGTTATTATCAGCAAGCCTTTTCATGTGATAATCAAATTGGAGGTGAGTATTAAAAATAAGAAGACCGCCATTTCGGATATACTGCTATGTTGGATTTAGAATGACGTCTCAAAGCTAACCATAATTATAAAACACAAGATCCAAACTAAACGTGTAAACAAAAATTGAGCTCAATCGGTTGAAGATCAGTGCTTTAAAATTGAGTTGTATATTCCACCCGAACAAGCGTATACATATACACACATGCATACATGGCAAGTTAAATAAAAGCTTTTAAAAAATATCGTAACATTATATTCTTAAATTACTGAAACATGTTAGTAGCGTTAATACGCATAACGATGTTAATTAGCAATTTCCTTAACGGTATTATGTAACTCGGCAGAGGTTATACGACGTTAGTGATCATTAGTTAAACGATCCACTTTACGTCAGAATCGATACTGAATACGCCAAACATTTGCCAGAACACTTAACTTGTAAATGATTGCGAATTTATGTTTCGCGTACGAAATATTAAATGCTTAATATTCTGTCTACGTAAAAGTATTCATCGCAAATTGGTACGGTACTTTGATTTCAAAAGGCTTGTCGTATCGTTTCCTTATTTTTAAGTATGCTGTAGAAATCTTGTTACAATAGTCTAATGATTCAATAATTTCATGTTATTGAAAAATCCTTTTGCCATCTCTGATTATATATTTTTCAGTGAGGTGAAATAAAATGAAGTGAGTATTTTCACGAAATAAAGTTGTAACGAGTGAAATATAGGACAAAACAAGACAATAAATGGTTGGCAGTTGTGGTTTTAATCAATTGTTACTTGTACAATTGTAACAATGAGTGAAAAGTTCGTTTTTGTAGGCAAGTTTAAATCCTGGGAAAGTGTAGTCCAATCGATTAAACCAACAGCGACTTGAGAGAGTATAAGTCTGAATCCTAGACAAAGTGGGGAATTTAAAGTCAATGAAATAGAAATCTTACATCAATAATAAATACCACAACAACTTACATATTGAACCAATCAACTTAGTGCTAAGAAAATGCATGATGCTAAAAATATATAGCATACACAACAATATAAAGGAAAGAAAGTATTTTTTTTTCAATCAATCAATTACTGTTAATCTTTGTTACTTGCGCACTTATTATTTTTATTTTTGCTGCAGTAAATACGATAAGAGCATGTTTTTTTAAATTTAAAATTAAAGTGTATTTTATTTTATTCTAGTAATATTAGTATGTCTGTAAATTAACCCACATTCCCTCCGTAAGGATTGTGATAATTTTATGTTATAATGTTTTATTATTATCTCGAAACGTATATAATGAGCTCAAACACTATGAGTTTAACAATAGGTTTCATAAATTGACGACTATTATAAAAAATGTGCTCCAAAACACTGTTCTGAAATCCAGAACTTAGAATAAATAACGCTACACAGAGATAGAGCGACTTTAAAAGCGGAACCTTCTGAAGCAAAAGCTTCCGTTTCCGGAAGGGAAATGAAATTAATTCTGTATTTATTACAAGAAAGGTATTCCCATTTGTTTCTATCTTTACGTCATGACTTTTTACGTGTATATCCAAAATAACAAGATCAGATATAACATACAAATATACATATATGTACCATAATCCATTATCGCTTCAAAGTAATACTTTTGAAGTATGAGACGAACTTACATTATCAAAATAGAATTTCCTAGAAATTCTTTGGTTGATTTTTTTTCTCTTGGATCGTGTTAGCATTGTTATTTAAATAAAATGACATGTTGTTAATCAAATTGTTGAATTGTTGTTTTGCAATAATTAATGCAACGTGCCCGAACACTGTTCGATTTTGGTCATACCGTTTTAATGTAAATTAACTTCTTTTTAAATAATTAATTATAATAACTGAATATATATAACTAAATTATTTTTAAGTAATGATAGAACGTAGCTTAACCACCACATACGCCTATTATTATATTAATTATGTTATTTTCACTGTAATCTTCATAGTACACCAAAAATACCAAGTGGGTTTCATTTTGTTTTAATTAGTATATTATTGTTCAAGTTTTTTGAATATTTCGTGCCAGTAAGCAATGTTCTAAATTCAAAAATTATTTAATGATAATCTTCATTCTTTACTGAATCTGAGTTAGCACAATGAATTTTGTTCACTCATTAAGCAACAATAACGACGTTCTTTTTGGGTTATAGGTTGAAATATTATTCAAATAATAAAAAAAACTTATTATGTCTTCTTTAAAACTCGTAAAATATTCGAGCCTTGGTGACATTTACATGTATACCACCAATATTAGAAAGCTGAAGAGTTTTTTGCACGCAAATATTTTTAACTACTGGTTTATACTGAAAAATATTGTGTTGACTAATTTATTTATCGAGAAACGCTATATGCAGGATTATACTATATAACGCTACAACTAATTTTCGCTTAGCCCAAACAGACAAATGTTTTAAGGTGATACGAAATTCGCTATTCGTCTACAAGTCATATTTCGATTAATATGTTTGTATTCTTGATCTCTCTGTGTCCTTGTGAACTTTCATATGCATATGCGTATGTATATAAATTTTATTTAATGGTGGTAATAAAACGAAACATTTAAAGCCTCACAAAAAGCTAAGGGCAAGAGAGAAAATATCCGTTCCGCTATAGTTTAAAACTAATTAGTAGTTTGTAATTAACTAATGTGGGCGTTTTGTGCTGAAAGCGTTTACAAACAAGTTTTTATACATTGACAACATGTTTTTGTGGTCTTATTATCGAGGCAGTTTTCTTAGATTAAATTTTCTCGTATATCTTTGACTGACTGATTTGATTCGTTTATCAGAAACAAATAGTAGCTTATTGGGAAAATTGTTTTTTAGTACCGTAGAGTTTTTGGTTGGTCCAATATAATAATATTTTTTGTTTTACGTATTCCTAATTCTAATGTAATATCGCGTTCCATTCAAAGTAACATTTGTGCTTTGTATTTTACTATATTTGCATGTGGTATTTGTTGATTATGCAATTGGGTTGTATGTAGATTTTTGTGTTTATAAAATTTGTGAGTAAATTTATGTTTATTGCCCACACTATTTAGTATTTTCTTTTGTCTTAGTACTGTACGTCAAACCAAAAGTTATTTATCTTGTTACTGTTTTAATTGCTACCTTTATATGGCTTGCATGAAAATTTTATGATATATAGCCTTTAGTCAGTTAGTCATGTTTTAGTTGTCTATGATTTAAACAGGATTTTGTCAATTTTTTAAAAGAAATACGAACATGACGAATTGTTTAGAAGTTGGACGATATTACACAGTTTACCCCAACCTTTGTAGGTCTAGCGGAAAATGAGGTTAGCGTACTGCCATTTACAAATCGTGCCGTCGTTCCTTATCCGAATTTCATAACATTCTGCATTATTTCCAAAACAAAAATTCCGTTAAATATAGATTTGTTTGTTGTAGACAATTTAGGTTCACATTATAAGATCAGATTTATATATTAATGGTATGGTTTAGTGCTTCAAGATCTTATAATGAAATCTTTAAAATATAGTTTATTATGAAGACGTTTACCAAACACTTCCGAATTACATTTTCATATAACAGTTTTGAGCATAGAGCTATTTTTACCCAAACGTTCGATTCTCCAATGTAAACACGTTCAATCACTTTTTGTTACTTTTATTTAATATTCGACGTTTTGTGGTGTGTTAATAAGACGAAGCTTCGAATAGATCGTACATACGTGTACTTCCTAATAAAAATCCCCTAATCTCTAATGCAAGGGACATAATGATTCGATTTCGTCAGCCGATTTAATCATGCGTCGAGTTGGTGTCTGATTAGATCTTCCATCGAAAAGTTTACGACTAAATCAGCCAATATTAATTTCATATTATTTGTAAGCTTAACGATTATACTATATTAATATTCTACGCCGATATTTCGCCCTAGCGTTATGAACTATTGCATTAGCTGAACTGATTGGTGAGCTAACAAACGCTTAAATTTCCCTTTTTCTTATTCTTAATTTTTTACAGTGTGGACTTAGGGTGCTCGGAGTTACAGAGTAAGATTAAACGTAGCTTTACTTTACCTAAATTTTTAATGAAATTATTTAGCAAATATGTGTGGTTCAACAAAGATTGTTATTAATTTGACCCTTGATCATATATCACAATGGACAATTCAAATTGTCTCGATAAATTGTGCGTTATTCACTTCATTGTCCCACTCTGTCAGAGAATATTTTTTATATTTTGCTAATTTTTTTTATTTAGTTTGCTTCTTTACTCTTTACTCTGCCCTGTCTTACTTAATGTAAAAAATCTTTTACTTACCTACACATATTGTGGAATTCCTAACCTGCTAAGTACTTAACAATAGTATCCATTCATCCATTAATTTTTATAGAGCTTTTCATCCACCACTGTTATTGGAAACTTACTAACTCACTATCTTCGATATCTATATTTTGAAGATATAAAAATAAACGATACAAATAAGGATATAACATTGTTTAGTAAAGTAAATAAAATAGAGATACAAAGTTAAAGGTCAATGTTTCTTAAAAATAATTTACTTTTCGCCTGACAGTCCTTTTTATAGTAATCCAACTACTATAGCAGTCATTTCTAAAAGCATTCCACATTACGACATATATTCATTTAACCTTAACGTTGAAATATGTTTGGTGCGAGTTACACCGAAAAAAAGATGGACATATTGTACGGAAGATAATATACCTAAGAAAGGAGTGAATGTCGAACTGCAGAGTGACACAAATGGAAAAAGAAACACTCGCAATGTCGACCCGGAAAGATGGGTTATGAGTTGGAGAAAATGTATCTTGTAAGGGAAATTTACTTTTGTTTTATTGGACTTAAAGTATTTAATGATAACTTTTATACTTTTTATCACTGTTATCTATGTACCCATGCTATATTATTGTTGTGACGCCGAGGAACAAACATACAATATACGAAACCGTACGGGTATCCCGAGTGACCACAGAATCTTCAAACGGAATTACGGAATCAGTAAACGGAAATCAAGTTATCAACATGACAGTAGTTTAAATTTTCTTTTTTATTAGAGTAGACAGATAGATAGCTGGGTGAAATGTATGAATATAGTAAATCTATAAATTAACATTAAAATTGTTTTTCTACAGCAAAATTTGTATGTAGGTATATCGCCATTAGATATTGTCACCCCAACGACTACGTGACGACTCGTTGTGATAAAAAATTGAGGGTTAAGTCTCCAACCGGTATTATTTCATTTTTCAACTTTCACCACTTTGCCAAATTCGGTCAAGTTTCAAAAATAAAGTAAAAACAAATGCTTTTGTTCCGACTACCTCACTAAGGCCTTAACACCTCGTAGTGGTACGAAATACGACGAAAAAATACATGCTCCCACGTTCAGACACCGCATTAGGTTTCTCTGTATAGCGGAAATTGTGGATTGCTAAAATTATGAAATATGAGTGACTGGGATCCAGATACAAAATGTGTATTTAAAAGCTCTGTTCCACTAAAAACGTAATGTAGAATGTCTTTGTAATCGTACGCCTGAGTTGCTACCCAATAGCTAGAGGATACCACATTAAACACGATTATAAACAGTAGTTATTTCTTGGGATTTGGCTGACTGCTATTTAGGGAGTGCTCGTGCACGAATGCGAATTATGTAAGTTATTAATTCATAGTTTGTGGAATTATTTCTTTAACATGGCTTGCGGTAGAACTATAGAAATAAACGGGTATAAGTCATCTATTGTATTGTATTTGGAAATGGAAACACTTTCCTAACCTACGTCAAAAAAGGAATAGACTCTCAATTAGTCTGTATTTTTCTTTTATGTGTGACTGTATTTTTCTTCATAACTTTTTACTGGGTATATCGATTTGGACGATTCTTTTATATTATACCAAAACCAGATGACAAACCGACAATAATAAAGACAAAAATGTTTAGTCTATTTTTCTATATATAGGTCTGCTTCAGTTTATAAGGATGATGACTGATCAATGGATGAATGAATTTCGTTGCAGTTTCATTTATAGCTTTGAGTCATTTACAGACATGCTAAATTTATACTTAAAAGATTATAAGTATCTAGTTATTAGAATTTAATTCTTATTTTTCATTGTTTAGGAACATTTGGACTTATACATCACCAGAGATTTCGATACAATTAGATGACAAGACATGATATCAGATTTGTAAATCTCACTTCTTCATCGGGTTCCTAAAGGGTAAGAAGTGGGCGGAGAATGGAAAATGCTTAGTCATAGGTATATTATTTCTACTATTTCACGTCATTGAAGACGGATCTATAATGGATTGTTTCATTTTAAAAGATAATACATTTACTATGGCTAGCGCCGTCTACGCATTTCAATACTTGACGCAGATATAATAATGTTTTATATTTTATGAAATTATGCTACGGTGTTCCAGAATCCGCTCAGTAATGAGAAAAAATGATTTAGTTACTTTTTGTTATCTGTTGTTGGGCGTATCTAACAAGCATTTGGGGTATTTAACTATTTTTTAATTAATCAATTAAATTATTTTACAATCCTATAATTATGTTAAGGAGGTTTAAATTGATTATGAAAATATAAAGATACCTGCTTTGATATCCTTGTTTAAAAATGCTCGAATATTTTTGCACAGTATTCTTGTCACAACAGGTAAAACTAATGACTACAGACAATGCTGGAATTGTTCCCTGAACACAATATTTCACTGGTACATCTTGGTTCGTCCAGAGACCACAAACGGTACAATGTAGTGTATTTTTGATCGATAAATTTAGATCTTGGTTATAGGTTCTTTATATAGAAAATTCATGGTCTCTGAATAATGAATCATTAAAAAAATATTTATATTGCTTAATTTATACGTAGACATAAATCTTAATAATGTATATAAATTACGTGGCACGGTGTTTGTCCGCGATGGACTTCTAAACCACTAAACCGATTTTAATCAAATTTTGCACACCATGTCCAGTTTGATCAAACTTGAAAGATAGGATAGTTTACATCACAATTTATAGTCGCAATATTATTTTATTGCAAATTATTTGTTTAATATCTTACAAAGGATTAGTTCTATATCTCCAATTAGTCGACTAAATTGAGTATGCAAACCTTAGTTACCAGAATAAGTGGCCGGGTCTGTTAGTAATACATAAATATTCAATTAATTCAATTAGTTTACATCAACCCGTTCATAAGGCATGCTTTGTATTTAATTTCATTGACAAGGGTCGAAGGAAACATAAAGTGTGATAAAAGTTTCAAAAGTGTAGTTTTGGCTTCTGCCTTGTTACAAAGAACTCGCACATAACTTATTTCACTTGATAAGTATTTCGCAGTTCGTGTCGAAAGTTTGACGTTTATAATTTTTCTTCTTCTTTCTTTAGTAAGTACATTTTAGAGAATTTTCTTCAATAACCTTTAATTTTTCTTGAAAATAATTTTGGATCTGCAAGTTCTTAAGTTACTTTAAATGCATTGTGTCTGGCTTATAGCCCTGACAAAGTTTATTTATGATTTGAAAACTTAAAGACTTTTGTAAAACGATGTGAGATCATTATAAGTGTGAGTTGTAAAACATAGAGCAATAAATAAAGGAAGATGACTAGCATTACGATCCCAAATAAAGAAGTCGGTTCAATACAAGCCGTCGGCACTTGCAGGACGGTTTTCAGTTTCAGGTACCTAACTATCCACATACTAACTCGGAAATCGTTGGCAGAATAATTATTATAGTCATATCAGACGTAATCCTGCACTCGTATTAACCGTGTTATACATATAATTTAGTAGATATATGCCACAAAAAACAGAACTTGTAAAAAGGCACTCAGTTCTTTTACCTTAAAAAGTTGCGAGGTCAGATTATTTTCAACTTTACCTTCAGTTAATCACCATTAAAGCAATATATTAGAAACATATACCTACTATTTATACGGATAGGGATCTGTTTCGATATATTTTCAGTTACGTATCTACGTATTTATGTTAGTTTCCTAACTAAGTAATAGAAGCGTTATTAGCGCATGACATTTCCAATTTACGCACCAAAGTAAATCTCTATATTACGCACAATAAAGTACTCTGTGACTTTTACTAAAGTTACTACAAACTACACACGTATACAAGTGTATACTTATATTGACTTATAAGCTGGTGGAGACCAAAATATTTATGAGGTTCTCGTGCAGCGCACTGTTTTGAATATTCTTTCCATTTGTAAGGCGTGACGTCGACGTAGGGAACCACTTGACATTTTTTAAAAACTATCCGACACAAAAGTTGAATTCTCAGAACCGCAGAGTAAATGTTTATGTATTATTTCCACCCTCGCTGGGGATGAATAAATCTACCTAGTGAATTGGTATATTTGGTATCCCAACATACTTGTATACTAACCTGCTACGGAAGTTCTGATTGTGTTTTTTTATAATCATCAACGAATAACGTAATTATTATTAGTAGTTTAAATACTTCGGTGAAAATGTATGTATGTCCACTCTTCTTCTTTAATAACACTTTAATAAAAGCTTCAATTTAAGGAGATATTGGAAGTAATTTTTATATTTTATCCTTAAGGAAGCATTTTCAAAACAAGGGTGATGATATAAATGGGAATACAATAATGTCATATCGAAGGAAGAAAATTTAACCAATCCGCCGTATGTAAACTGAATACGTAGTTAAAAAAATATACTGCGCCTAACTTTTAAGTAACATGTCTCGTGTGATGAGATCACATAATTTTTAATAATTAAGATGGAGGAGGTCTTCCAAAAAAGTTTTTTGTTAATATTATATCAATAACAGAAAAGTTCTCTCAGTTTATTGTAATATCGAAAGATTTTATTCAACTTGCAAAGTATGCGTATGTATGTATCTTTATTTGTTCGGGTGGAATCTTGCAAGACAATTTTGAAGCAGATATCTTCAATCAATAGAGATTTGAATCCAACATAGCGTGACAATAGCGTGAAAATAGCGGATCAGTTATTTTTATGCACTCCTACAATATGGCTATCTAATGAAAGGATTTGCTGCAAGTAACATGAAAAATAAGGTCCGTCCCTTTAAATCTAACACGGCGGAACACGCAAGATGACGGACTAGTTAGTTTTTTGTTATGCTTTCCTACAACATGGGTATCAAATTAAAGGACTTTCCGAGAATACGAATGCAAACCCTAAGACCTGCGGTACATGGTTCATCCTTTCTTCCAAAGGATCTCTGAAACAGTTTTAACCGGTTGATTTATAGCAGAAATTTAAGTTTACAAATTTTGGTTTTTATCACTAACAGCATATACCTACGTTTCATAGGTTAATACGCTTGATTGGAGTTTTGTGATAACAAATTATTAATAATATTAAGTGACTAATATTAATAGCAGTATAACTGTGGTTCGAAAGTTGCTCGAACGTGTGGGGGAAGAGGTCGAATTGTCCAGAGTTCTAAATGTGCTAATTTTCCTGGACTGGATCAAACTG
>DWJN01000446.1:0-24182 GCA_018248895.1 Carystus phorcus
GCTCTTAGCTACTTACTTAGCGGCGCTCCCTGAGACGGCGGCGCCCGTGTGCATTGCACACCCTGCTCTATAGGTTAAGCCGCCCCTACGGGACACAGTGTATGGTAGATAAAGGTTTGTTCTGAATGATTGGTGTATCGAAGTCTGATATGTTTATACTAAAGCCATCTGAAACACAGCCAACCTTTATGCAGCAATATGATTGCGTGACCATTTTATTATTTTCTTTATCATCCTCATCATCACTTTTCTACGATTACGTAATCTTCTTTTATTTTCTTAACATTATCTACAGGAAATTCATGTATAATCAGTGAATTTCATTTATTTTTTGTATACCAAACATTGTTACCAAAGACTAAAATGTGAGGTAGGTATATATGACATTTTTTTAGTAGGTGTAACAAATCGTTTCTTTATTGTCGACCCTTTTACTCATATTCATCCACAGGCGATTCAATTAGTTCAGTTCTGTCTAGTGTGAAAATCATTCGAGCGAAATTTATCTCTACAAAGAGAAAGGAACCTTGAATAAATGTCAACGGCAATAAATTACCTTGTTACTATAGTACACAAAAACAAAAGTATGAACAGTTTATTATTTAGCTGAGACAGCAAGTCAAGTGACCTAAGATTTATGAGAAAATAACAAAAAGGCTTCTGAAAGCGTCGCGTACTTTATTTCGGTTTTGTTTCGTTCAACATAAACTACTCCGAAGTTTGATATGAGTGACAGTAAACGATTAGCTTTAGAATTGATTACATGAATCACTTTGGAACTGTTTGTGGCGAGCGAGACTATCCGAAACTATGCGACATATCCACATGTACCCACACGTTATTCAACTGTTAATCGTCTGCTGTGTCGTGTCATACATAATTATTACAGTCGTGACATACATAATTATTACAGTCGTGTCATACATAATTATTACAGTCTACAATTTTATACACATGTTATTGTGTGTGATTTGAGTTTTTTTACTAGGTGTGTGCAGGACAGGATCTAAGAGGCAGCCGCGGCCGCGACGGCCCTCCGCGGCGGTCAGTGACGCTGGGCCTGGCAGTCCTGGAGGCCTAAAGAGGTCCCCCTCAACTTTGTCCACCACATCTACCGCGTCAGGATACAGGCCTCGCTCTTCGCCCGCTGGTCTCTATAGCTACACTGGAAGTAAGTATTTTTTGGACTAGATGACGACAGATACTTCTTTAGTAATACGTCCGATAATACATATATACTGTATACGTAATTATTAATTTTAGTTTCTTTTGTTTTGATTATAAGTTTGAAAAATTATAGTAAAATACAGTCTACGAAATCTATCAGTAAAGATATATGGATGAAGTAGTATATGTACTCGTATGTAAGTATGTAAGGTAGAATGTGTTTAGTTCTTCGCATTAATATTAAAGATGAGGCTCACGTTTTTGCGGCTTTTCTGGTCGTAAAAGAATAGCGGTGAACCTTGAATTCAGATATTTATGTAATGTAAATAAAAACTCCTTGTTTTGGCAAAAATTTAATTACCTAGTAGTGCTTTTATAAAATACCCGACTAACGTATAGACGGACCACCTGATGGTAAGTGAACATCATTGTCCACGACCATCGGTAACATCAAGGGCATTACCGATATGTTGCCGGCCATGGAGGAAAAGAGAAGAAAGACCGAAAGTACTAGCTTCTAAATTCGGTGGCTGATTCAAGCAAGATGCTTGTAGCTTACCAGGCATGCTTTACGGATTATTGGCAATATTGATAATACAATACACAAACCCCTACCATGAAGCGGGCCCCGCTGTTGCCTCTTACGATACCCTAGTCAGTCGCAATGAGATTTAGACAAGTATTAAAAGCCACCTCAATACTGCCAAAAGGCATAGGTTTTCGTAATGTTAGTTTTCCACAAATACGATATTTGTTGTAGTAATCGGGATGTGATCGTAACATGATGACTTGCATCCAAAGATATAGATTTGTGCTCTAATTTCTTGTAAAACAATCGGCCAAACTACGAAGCTTTGGTTAGTTCAAAAAACGTTTATCTTTTCCAAATTAACAAACAACTCAATCAGTGTGATAACCATTCAAAACGACGTATTCGTTGCCTGCGTTGTGAATAACTTGTAGTAAATAGTGGACACTGACTAATAGAGAAGCTTAGGTAATTTCCAAAATAGCAAACAAGTCCAAAATTTCATTAAAAACTCCAACTTAGTCTATTAACCATTCACAACGACGAAGTTCCGTAGAATTCGCTCCCCGCGTTGTGGAAAAAGCTAATTCTGGATACTGACGAGGATGATTCCAGCGCCGTCGCGTCCGACGCGCTCGGCGTCAGGGTTGAGCGTGACCCGCATCACGGACCCGGTGGGCGGCTGCACCACGGTGGCGGTGGGCGGCACGGAGTACTCCCGCCGTAGAGCCGCCTCCGCCCCGACCACGCCGGCCATGTCGCCCGCAAGCTCGCCGCCCGGCTCGCCACACCGGGCACCACACAGGTGACCGATAAATTGGGGACGGGGGACATATCCGCCATTAACGGAGTTCCTTACATTCCATTAACGGAGTTCCTTACATTATTTTTCAACTGTAAACGGGGTTTGATATCGCATGTTAAAAAATTAACGTGTTAAAAAAATGAAACTGTTTTGAGCGGTAAAATTTAAATGGAACTCAATCAAAAAATATATATCTACATTTTACAAGACGTCAAAAGGAATAATTCAAATTTAAAAATAGACAAAGAAAAAATAAACAAAGAACAAAGAGTATTTTTAAAATTAAAAATATTATTACGACAATTACTAATTTATAGGACTATCTGTAAAGACAAGTTTTTAAAATCGGTGTATTTATAATTTATGCTAATAAAGCACTTTACTTGGTATTATTATATGTTAGGAAGAGACATAGAGAAAGAGAGAGAAGGGTCACCTGGAGGAAATGTAACTCTTTTTCCAAAGGTGAAGATATCGGTTAGTTCCCTTTACAGAGCCACGTAAAAGAACTCAGTACCAACAAAAGTCCTTTATAGTAGTTTTATTCATGACTCGGCAATACTTTAGCTGGCCTCGTTGTATTGCTAACAGTCAATTACAGGTTACATTTTTAATAGCCCGTAGTGATGTTCGTATATTGGCTATCGTCCTTTTTTGTATAGATACGAGGATTACTGTGAGATAATCAAAAAACACCATCTACAGACGTTGAGACGATTTATTAATTTACGAAATGGTAGCCATTGCAAGTGATAAGTGTGACATTAGTAAAACAAGAGAGAAACGTACAAAATGATAAATGATTTTTTAGATTTGTGAGGCAATATTTTGGTGTATAACTATACTAATGTATAATCGACATGTCTATGTTATTGTTAAGTAACCTCCCCGCATATCCGTGCACGGCCCAATACAAAGCGCCACCCAAACTTTTACCCAACACCTTTTGTGTAAACAGTTTATAATTTACTACACTTTGTTCCTACTGTAACTCAATAAACGCTGTATAAATGCAATGTTTTTTTTCATATCACACAACATTTAAAAACGTCACTTATCAAATGCAATTTTTACTACTTATATACACAAAACGTGAATAACCTCTTGCATGTGTGTGTATTTGTGTTTGTTGTGTCGATGTGATATCAATGTGTGTTTAACGAGCATGTCGTGTGAATAATTTGTATTCTTTCATTTCAGTTTTTTTTGCAGGTAAAATCTAGTTCAGCATTAGGTCGGTTTATATCTAAGAAAAATATTGATCGTCCATTTTTATTGGAAAATGTAATACAAGATTTATTTATAAGTGATTCGTTACGAAATATACATTTGATATTTTATGTGTACGTGTAGATTGTCTAAAAGCAGACCAATACTCATAAAACATACGCATATTTCAGAAGCCTTTTTGTTTATTTCCATAAAAACATTCATGGTTACATTTTAGAATTAGGTACGTTGCATTTTTTATCACTAACATATTGTTTGTACAAATTCTTCTTCCTTTGTACTAACAACCCCATTATATATTTTTTTATTTCAGCCGCTAAACAGCGGTGCAAAAATTGCAGCTATCCAAAGTGAAATGTAAGATTAACAGTTAAAATTATTGGCACCGAACACCAATCAGTATTGGCCTATCACGAAAAGCTTAATCACAATTAATCCACAAGTGCGTGAATTAATAATTGGCTCTCGAACTTTAGGCAATTATCATCTTTCTATTCTAGGAAGTTCGATAAAAATTCGTTAAAGTTGCATGCTAATTGATTTTATATGACAAGGATTATATTTATATTTACACGTTTTATAAATATATTGTATATATAATAATGCAAAATAATCTAAAAACTGTCTCCCAACGAAAGTTACTTAATGTTACTAATTTTTTTTATATATTGTAGAGCTTAAACAACATCTAATAATTTAACATATTCTACTAATTAAGATGCTCTACAGCACAAAGCAAGCAAGTACATTAATAATTTATTAAATCGTTAATTATTTCTCGTAATTTTTTCGAAACTTTTGTCAATGTAAAAATAAATCCGTTATATGTTTTTTCTTCTTTAAACACTTTCAATTACTATTTAATCTTAATCCTAATTATTCCTATCTTATTTGTTTTATTGTAATACGTTAACACGTTAATATTTTTCTCTTTTTATCACTATCAGCATTTTAAAGCTTTTGTTTTTAAGTTGTGTATTATTTTATTATTATTTTTTTAAACTGCATGTCATTTTTTTATATTCTGTGCAATAGAGGAGGCTGTTCATGGACCATACATACCCTGGAATGGGACCCCGACTCCATGTGATTACGTCACACCATCAGCTGCTTTCCCATTCAACACGCTCACCGAACTGAAAGGTTATTTTTTTTTCGATACAGTATATGGAAAAGGTTTGAATATATGTTAATTTTGATACTTTTTATCCATGATATTTTAAATATGCATATATTTCGTTATCGTTAGATAGTCTTAACGTATACAGCAATATTTATAACATTTAAATAATGTTTATTAACAACATATATGAATTACAGTAGCTTTGTCAGTTTCTAACTTTTTATATTCTGTGGTTTCTCAATAGTGTTATACAAAAGTGTTTCGTTTGCTGAACTGCATGCTGGTTGATTTTAAATATTTTATCTTTATTTTTAAAGCTTTTGTGATATTATTTTATAGAACTTTTTGCGATCACAATAAAAATACCGCCTACACAGGTTTCCAGATTGAAATAGATTGCATTGCTTTATAAAACGGCACAATAGCGACCTCGAGATTAATATTCTATGATTTCTGCAATTTTCCCTGAACTAAATAACAATTCATTTGTAGTAACGACAATACTTTTATTTGAATGAGAGCAGAATATAATGTATTTGTTTGGATAAAATTGAACTGTTTATTTATACGTTGTTTTGATACAATTTAGGGCGGATTTGACCAAATATTATATGATTTCGAAGTAACTGTCTTGCGAATGACCTATGTTATGTTTTAACGGTAGATAATGAGGGAGGCGGCTGGCAAACGTGTCAACTAGTTGACGACTAGAAATTGCGACATAACGTTTATACATAACGTCATTTAGACCGCTCCTTAATTTTTTTTAAATAGTATAGTGTCGATTACATATTGCATATAAGAAACTAGTTTATTGTAATCTGTTTTAATTTTAAAATAGACAGTCATTTATTTACATTAACATTAACCTGAAAAAGAAAATGGAATATACAATAAAAAATATATGCCCTAAAACTCTAAAGAATGTGGGATGTACACTTTATTCCCAAACATTTCAAAATAGAACGTACTATTATGGTTGTCCCAAACTTCATGTTTAATGCCATCTTCCCAATTTCATTTGATTTTGGTTTCATTATAATAAAAATAGGTATTGTTAGTGCAGAGTTGATGAAAGCATAACAAAAACAACATAACGTAAGCCAATAGGAAATGTTATACAGTATTTATAAAGCATAACTCAAGATACAATGTAGATTTAATTTTGCCGGATTTTTCAACCGTCGTTAACAACGTGGCGGAAGCCGTTAAAATAATGCCGGATTACTTAAACCTCATGAATTTTTACAATAAAGCGATTTACTGAGTTAGTGTTTTATAAAGCAAAAAACTCTTTAACTCTACAATAATTACTTGATTTGATTGTTAAGATAAAAGTCATAAAAGTTATACAAGTTTGGTCAAACCGCCCTGTAATTAAGTCAGTATTATACTAATTAATGAGTATAACACTAATTAAATATATTTACTTTAATCGCATGTATTATGTTATTTCACCACTTTATTTGGTAAATATTATTTTTTTATTCAAAAAGAGCAACAAGTTAGAACTGCGAATTATGTATAAATATAGAAAAAACCGTTACCTAGTTTATTGCACTGCATAGGCTATTTCGTTCACCTCAAATTCGCTGATTTCGCGATAAGATGATTTTAATCATAAGTTATAATTATTGTAACTTATACAGTGTATTTCTAGTATTAAAGTCGGTAAATAATAAGATAAATAAATAGCACGCTGTAGAATATAGAGCTTAATCATAAGATCATTACCGTTGACTGATAAAAATAAAAGGATACCTAACACACGATGTTATCGACAACTGAACCCTAAAATAAGTCAGTTTGCTTCCATTATAAGCCCTTATTCCTATTTGGACGATTCGTTTGTGACATGTCTATTATTATGTGTGTACGAGCTTTCGTGCTTTCGTGCACGTATTTGTAGACGTAATTAGAATTAGACTTTATATGTCCCACGAGAAATTGCATGGTTTTAATATTGCTTAATTAGAAAAAAAAATGGAACAAATTGCCCACTTCAGTGTTCCCTTTGGATAATGTGGGTGTCTTCGAGACAAGAGTAAATAGGTATAGGCAACTTTTAAGTTAGTGAGCTTTACCGTCCAAAACAACATCGCTAATTACGATTAGCTAGGATTGTAGTTAAGCATTAACTTATAATACTAAGTGAAATAAATATGTCATAGAAATTGTTACAACCTTTATTTATATAGTTTTAATTTTTTATCAATTGTTAGAAGTTCGAAAAAAACACGTCGCATGGAAAATATGTCAGCACATACTACCTAACCTAAGTAAACTGATTTATTGTACTGTTCAGTTGTTAATTGCGTCACGTGGTCGTCCTTTTTAAAAATCAGTGACTTTAAAAGAACTTTCACAGTGGTCGTACTTTTTAAAGGTGATTGACCTTACAAGAACGACCACGACTACGATGTTTTGTTTTCGCAGGTCACGCGCATTGCAGCGATGCTCGTAGCAGACACCCGTACCGCGTCCACCATCCGCCCAGTTCTCTCCGCACAATATCAAACGCACCTGACGAGTTTCATCGACGATACGATTTTACTTTGCGCGGTTATGATTCGTGTTAGATACTTTATTAAAGGTCGTCGACGGCTTTGTCGTAATTCGTATTTGTTAGCGAAGCATAAAGCAATACTACGTACCCATTTGTCTGGGCATGTGTTAAATGAATGAGTTTATGATCAGCTTTAAATTGTAATATACGTCCTGATGCAGAAAACACAGTACTTGAATCAGGTATGGTTTATGATTCATGGCATAGATTTATGTGGTTATGTTACGTTTTGTGTGTGTGCAATACGTTGTGTTTTGTTCGTTGTGTTAGCTAAGATTTATAAATTAAAAAAGGATAATTTTTACATTTTTCAAAGAAAACTTAGGTAATAATTGTATAAAATATTTTTACCATAAGAAGCATAAAAATATCATTTGTAACTTCGCAGCAAAAAATCATGTTTTATCCAAAAACTAAAAAATAACACGCATTTGTTGCACAACATATAGCCGTTTTGAAATATTTTTTTTTATTTTATAAGAAAGTGTTAAACATTTTGAGCTGTATTAGCTAGGTACTCAACGTTTTAAGTATTTTCACAAAAATATAGTCAACCAATTCCTTCAAGTTAATAAAGAAAAAAAAGTAAATTTTTTAATTAATAATTTCGTCCATAATGGTAACTCACGATATCAGATAACAACGAACTTTTTAAGTATCATTTTTGATTTTATATGTAGGCAATTATAATAAATAAGCCACTTGTATGTAAGTCGACAAAAGAAATGAAAGGTAAATCGTACTTAGGTACACAGGTAAGTTGAATTAAATTTCTTACCTGTACGACATTGCTACTAGTTTATCTGTATCCACGTGCACTGTATTAAGTCACTATGTCTGTTAAAATATTTATTTTATTAAAATTACCATAAACTGATACGATGGATAATTATTGGAATATTTGATTTTTCGCTTGGAAGTTGTCTTTGACTAAGGTCAGTAACTTCAAAGGCTTCAATATGTCGTAGCAAGAGACACGCATTATTTCTGACTCCCGTTTGATTGTGAAGTTATCATAACAATTGTTAAGCAGATTTTATCACTTGTATCTACAACTTTTATTCCATAAATTGTATTAGCCAAACATGCCGACATAACTTAGTTGTATTTACAAAGTAATAGGTAGGTACTGAATTCCGTTCAGTTGGAATTATCTCTATTGGAATATCCAAACTGATGGAATTAGATGGGTACTTATTATATAACATCTTCAAAGTAAACTCGATGCAACTTGACTTTTTTGTTCCATGTTCTGCTAATTCCTATATAAACGCTTTATATGTCTAGACTGACATGTTTGCCTACAGACATTTCGAATGTTTTCTCAATTTTCAATCGTTTTTACATCTACATAGTAAATGTATAATGTTGATAAGCTTTCCGAATAAATAATGAACCATAATTAAAGCATTAGTTATAACGTGTTGAACCTATTGTTTGGAGTTGTTCGATCCTATTTTGAAAGTTGAACCTTATTCGTGCAAACTGTCACGCACGTTTCACTGAAATCCGATTATGCTATTAGGTCACTGGATAAACACTAGTTTATATACAGAATACTAAAATTCTTTCCAAACTATTTTCAATATCTAGGAATATATGCAGTGGCATGTATGAATAATATTATGTACAAATTGTGAAAAGAATAACCATTTCAACAGCTGTTGGTGTGATAAATTATTTTCCAGTCGTCAGTGATCTTTTTGTAAAGATATATGTGCGTTCTGTGATACAAAAACGAATAATTTATTAGGTAAGTGTTAAAAAGCTGTGCGGACGTACAAATACATTTTGAAAGCTCATAAAACGGCTCATTATATCAAATAAAGAAGTAATCTTCAAGCTCTATCGATCCTATAATAACTTAATAAGTAAATAGTTTTAATTCGCTTTCTACATAGGAAATTTAAATAATAGCTATTTTAGACTATTTCACAAGTATAAAAACGCGCTTCTTATGTTTATATTTGCACTTCTCTACATAAGGTTAAACCTAAAATAAATGTATTAAATTTTCATTGCTGAAAACTACTTGTAAAATTAAAAGCGAAAGTACAAGTTATGATAAATTAAAAGGAAGATTAGGGTAGTTAAAGAATATTATTAAGTAAATGGCAATGATAAAATCTGAGATAGTCAAAACTTTAAGTAGGTATTTAAGAAATATATTAAACGCTTTAAAAAAATCTGGCTGGTTCAGATATATAATTGCATTGATATACACAGGTGTATTGTTTAGATTATGTGAGGGTCAGGAAATATTGAAAAATGATTAGTAAAACTAACTTGTTATATAAAATTAACCCGTCACGGTTAAGAGTTGATAAAGAATATGAAATATAGACAAGATTTTGATCTATTTAAAATTTCAATTTTGTAGAAAAATGCTTACAAAAAGCGGAAAAAGGAACGTTTCATTTATATAAATATCAATTTGTACAATAGGTAATGTACATTACAAAAGTATATTTTTAATGTTAAAAGATACTATAATTAAACTTTTCCTAAGTAGTGTGTAGTACACAGTAGTAATCACACTTATCTGTTACTTGACTACAATTGCCTAAGCTTAAACCAGGCAAGGCTATCTACCTATAGTATACCTACTACAATAAGGTAACTACTTATAGTATACCTAAATTGAAATTTCCTAGGAACACACTATTCATGTTCTATAATATTGCTTTAATAATTTCAATTTACTATTTATGATATTTCTCAGATATCGAAGTATATTTAAATTATTAAATTGATGGCGTACCTATTGTAACTGGCTAATTATTATGTATATTTTCATTAACTAAATTATATTTACCACACTCTATTTTTAGTTAGACTGGTTATACACACGCTATTAAAACGACAAATTTAATAATATTGTTTTCCGATTCTTACTAATTTAATTTAAATTTAGTAATTTAATTGTTTCGTTACTTTCTTATTACTTTAAAAAATTATTAAGCTTTGATAGATTCGAATAAAAACATTAGCAAAGGTACCTAACGCCTAATGAATTGTATTTATAAACTGATGTTAAACAACTAAAACAGAAAATAATATAATAAGTGTCAACTGGTAAGGTAACGTTGACATCTTACACCTGGCCGATTTGTTGAGGTAAATGCAAGCCACATCATTATAAAATTACTTTATTATAGTCAAAAGTACTACCACTCATTATGGTAAAAAAACATAAATACAACTAATTATTATCCATAAATAATCTACTTATCTATTTATCCATAATAATCTATTTTTTATCTCTTGTATTTATGAGAATTTTTAACCACTTCTTTCTCTTTCTGATTGTGTTCGTACGAATTGACAGTGTCGTAAATGTTCTATTCTAAAGCCAACAATTTTTCTATAGGTACACTTGCTCAAATTGTGAATTAAGTCCGTTCACGTTTATTACTCGCGGTTACCTTAGTGTGGGCGTAGCTTTTATAGTTTCCTTTATTTACAAGTTTTAAGCTATATGTATAAAAATAAAAATTATGAAAACAATTACGTAGATTAATGAAATTCTGAATAGCTTGACGGCTCAGATGTACCAAAGTAATAGTTATACACGCGACTTTGATGTCTACTGAGCTTTGCTATTATTTGGATTACGTATTCTAAATTAGAGAGTTTTGATTACTGAAAAGAAAAATCTCTACTGACTAAGTTTTAAAGCAATAAGAATTACTGCTACTTTAGTTCTGTGTAATGTTTGGCAAATATTTGAGAGACCTGCCACGGAAAACTTTTAGAATTAAAAAAAAAAACAATTTATTGTTGATTGGACTAAACTGTTGAAGACCTTATATTAAAAGGACATACACAAGATATAATTTTCAAAGTGACAATATTTACATCTAGTCAGTTTATGAAAAGCTATTGACTACATTAGTTAAACCACTACAACTTACTTATAATATTGAAATCTCAGCGTAATAAAATTAAACAATTCAAGCAAAATATTGTAATACAAAATTGAAGTTTAATAACAACATTATGGATATTGATTCAATATTATTTCCATCAACCACCAAGTACGCCCATACGTCGCTGCGTACACAAAGCACTTCGCCTGTTCTAACATTGCCCACCCTTTTCTCCTATATACTAGTATAATAAGAAGTTGTGAATTTTGCATATCTCTTTTTCTCACTCTTTCGCTAAGGCTTAGTCGTAAATTATTAGAAATTGTGATTTAGATGCCTTTAGCACAATGGCAAAAGAAGATATTGAACTCAAAAACGTCAATTGCAACTTAAATGATGTCTTTATAAAAGTATCTCTCATCTAACTAAAGTAAATGTACAGTTAATTTACTAATACTAAATATGTATATGAACTATCAACTCACTCTTGATATATTAACTGTCAAAAGAAGCCTGCCTTTCTTTGCGGAACTCGTAGCTAGGGGAGGTATCATTAATTATAAGTATGTTTTTTTATAAGTACCTAAAGGTACCATACTAGACCAATGGAACTTCTTATAATTATATAAAAATCGTTAGTGCTCTTGTCGTTTTTGAGTATGTCATTGGAACTTTATTACAAATACTCGTAGTAGTTTTTAAGGCGTAGCACCTATTTTTTATGTTACGAAAAAATTTAAAGAGATCATAATTATAAAATATGTTAGATAAACCTTAAATTACCCCATGTATGTTTCAAACGAAATTTGAATGATATGTTTAATGTTATTCACATTTTAGCTGTCAAATGATTTTTAATTGTAGGTAGGTACTTTCTGTATAAAGTACCTAGCAATATTTCTGTACCTTCATAACTACTATTTAGCAACTCCTTCTGTAAAGTTTGACTCGTAAGATATGACAGAAGTGACAATATTTTATGAAAGGTTTAAGAGCACTATTTTGTCCATTTTTATATAAAATGTGGTTGAATGTATGATAATATTTTTCGTTAATTTTTAATTTAGTACAGATGTACAAATTCGCTTCGGAGGTCAATACGGTTAAGTCACTGAATTTTTCAATGGAAAAACATGTCTTTAATTTATTTAATACTAATTTATGTTTCCAATCACCTTAGATCATTTTTTTCTGCAAAATCAGTAGGTGTTATCATTATTTATGATACTTAGTATTAAAATAAGTGAAGTGAAATTTATTTCAATATTTTTTAATGTCTTATTGACCTCCAAGCTGATGTTCGGAATAAGCACATGAACATGATTTTAATGAAGACAAATACAATTAATTTGTTTACTGGCATATAATTCTTTTCCAAATTCATATTACGTACCTACCTTTTTATTAGTGTATGATCAAAACTGTGAATACATTGTGGTAACGGCTGTATATATTTTTAATATAAAAGTTTAATACCTATTGACTTGCGTTATTATTTCAATGAATCCCAATGGGATTTACCCTCCTCCATACCACGCAGATTATTTTAAAAATATAACCTTACATTGTGTAAAAATAAATAAAACGTTTAATTAATTATGATAATTCCTCGTTTGATGTCAATATTATCCATTCGAACTTATAGCAATAATATTTGGGGAAGATAGAACATATTTGTTTTCTTAAATATAATATGTCTATGTTGACACGAAAAAATAATTGCCAATATCATACAAGTATATTAATACGTAATTAGTTCAGTAAAAATGGTCACTCAAATTATTCTGGTTCAATCGTCACTTTTCCACTGCAATATAGCAGTAGTCGTATTCAGTATCGTGTCATGCATTTAATACAACAACAATCAAGATGATCTTAATTTAATACGACAAATTAAAGAATGAAAATTATATTTCGCGGGAACACCATAGAATACCCTAAAATATACAGAGTAGCAAGAGTTCTGTTGTTAAGCAGATGTGCATAATTCACATTTTTTTGTAAATAGCAGACCGGCTACCTGATTATTAAATGGTTGATTTAAAAATTAGGTTACTAGTATCTTCTACTTTTTTGAACTCGCTAACTACCATAGATTAACATAGTATACTGGCTAATTATTTCTTAATTGAATTACACGCCCAATGATTCGTGTTGTGGCTGGATATACGTCATTTTTTTCTACCTTACCTGGCAACGCATCGGTGATGCCTTTGATGTTTACTTATCCTCGGGTGGCCCATTAATGCGTTTGTCGGTGATGTAAATTATATAAAATTATCATGGACATTAGAAACACATTTTTATTTTTAATGCCGCTCCAACACTTCGACTAAGGGTGTTTAAAAATGTCAGTCAACTTTGGGACAATGGAAGTTTATTCGGCAGATAAATATCCTACCACCTAGTAAGTATCGATGGAATTAAACAGGGCTCTGTATAGTTCAGTTTAAAATCCACAGGTGTTGAGATTAGACTGCCCTGACGGATATATAGTCTTCGTAGGTAATAAGCAAAAATTTGGCGCGTAAAAAATATTTAACGAAATGAATTATAATTAATTAATTATAATTACTCTATGCTCTAAAGTACACCTTTCACTATGTAGAATGTTGATAAAAGATAATGTCGGCAATTTAATTTCATTTGTTGTGTGGGAGTGCCGGAGTGTTCACACATTACAGTATGACACTTTAAGTCTAAGAATCAAGCTTTAAATAAAATGCACAGATAGTTCGAGATTGTTGAATAATAAGATAACAGTGATTTTATTTGTGGTGCTAAAATCGTATTGGGGTATATTTGTTATCCTATTTAAGAAAATTAAACTATCTATGTAAAGGTAATGAAATAAAACAAACAGTTACGTCAATATTACCATGTATTTATATTATTAAAAACTTGGGAGCTAGAATATCTCAATTAATATATCTAACTTTATATTAGTTATATTTTCTTTCAACAATGTTTCCGACAAAATCCATTCGATGACTGTCCACTTACTATTTCCATTACAAAAATAATTTTATTTATATCGACATTAAAACGGAAAAGTTCTACAAAATATTGGCCTATTTAACGCGTACAGCATATTTAATATTCAAAGGGGAGACCTTAAATGTTGATTAAGACTTGATTCAGACAAGAAATGCATAACAATGTAAAAGACTAATCTAATTAGGTGGGATTCAATGTCCCTATCCATACACAATTTTGAATCTCTAATCTAACAGGTTCTACCTACTGGAAGTTTATAATTCAAAACAGGATGTTTGCCCCTATTACTAGGTCTAAAACAAAAACTTTTTAAGAAACCTTCGTAGCTATCAAATAAAATTTGACTCCGGAGTCTTCCACAATATCAACAAGTATTACCAAATCGCTTCTTCAAGAGTTTACGAAATGGACTTTTCAGCAGGTTTTATGCACTTAAATTTGTCAGAATCTAGCCTTTGGAATAATTGACCATTACATAATGATAAAAAATATTAGTATGCATTATTTCTACAACAAAGTCGTCTAATAAACAAAGAACGACAACATTAATAAGCAGAATACTAATAACTGTTATAAGTTTGCATAATATTTTAAAATAATATATTCTTACATTGTTACGTGTTATTTACATTTACATGTGTAAGAATACAAGTTTTAAGTAAATCATACATTCTCTGTAATATACATAGGTACAATAATCCAACATTCATGGTTTCTATATTTCTTTTCTTATCTAATAGGTACAGATGGTATTTAACTATTTATATAATAAACTAAAGATGCTTGAATATTACATGATTGAAAGATTTTTTTAAATTATATTAAAAATACAGCCTTATTGTATCATTTAAAACAGGTACCTGAAAATTTGGTAAAGAATCTTACGCTATTTATTTTAATCGCCAGTTTTCTAACGTCTGGTTTTCTTTTCTTTAGGTTCTAAACATTCAAACCGATCAACTTTAATTCCATAGTCTTGTGATTATTGCAATCGTGCCAGAAATTTAAATGCTTTGGTAAAGTTTCATATTAAAATACGCAGTAGCATGGCATACCGTGAGTGAAACGTACGAGCTATATCCTAATATTAATTCCAGATTTATAAGTACTAAAAATATGCGATAAACACGATGTCGAAAACCAATTCCACCATGTTCCCGACCGTTAATCCGATTGAAATCAACATGCCACATTTATATTTTATTACGATTCTCTATAACATTTAGCGAGTGCCTTCAATATTAGCGGTTCAGTTAAGTTTCACGGAAAGGAATATATATCAAATTGGACGGCGAAGCAATTTTCTTATTAAAGCATGCCTCTAGATGAGACGTTTAAACCTTTTTAAGTAACTATGTACTACACGATTTGTCACAAGGAAATGGTGCGTCACTTGGGATTGTATTACATGAGATCTATAAATATCTACGTTAATATCCATCGCAACTACTCTTATTTGAAAGTTAGCATAAGATATACAATTTTAGAATTACAATAACGTATTAATCGCTAGTGCAGTTTTAATACAAATAGATAATTTTAGTGTACAATCGGAATTATATAGGCAGTGACCAGGCGTAACATATGCACATATCTGCCGCAATATTACTCAAATCTTTACGTATTAAGCTTAAATAGGTAAGTTGAAATAGAACTTTTATCAGTAAGTATGAAATTTATTTATTTGACAATATTAGTTTAGATAAAACTCACAGCTCTATTGTACGGCACAAGTTATTTTGAACAATGACGAAGAATCAAAAGCCTAATCAACGATGGTTTACATTATATTTTAGAACAATGTTTACAAAAATAATTGTTACACAGAATATTAAATCAACATTAAATCTATATAAATACGAAATAACGATAAGATGTGTTAACACAATATGAACACCGACTAGTAATATAAATAGGTTTCTATGCAGTTCAATAATTACTTTTCTGTACACTGATATAGAGTGTAATTTACTTATCTCCTAATTTACCTTACTATACAAACGTTAGGAAGTTGCGCCACAGTCGTCGTTTTTATCTCCCAAATGCTAAGACCGTTTTATTATGAATTTGGAATGACTTTCAATAACATGATCACAGTACCTACCCATTAGCTACAATTGATGCATCACTAGGCAATATGTATTTCTAAATTTTAAATTTTCCAGAAAATATTAATATTTATTCAAAGCTAGCGCAGGACTAAAATTTAGTTGAAGAATAACAATCTAAGATTCCTATGCAATATCCAAATTGTTAATTTTTATCTCCACTACGTATGGTTTTATGTAAATTCCAGTTCCATGAACACTTTCTACCAGGTAGGTACATTTAAATTCGAACGGCCTAGGGTCTTGTAACTCTTCAAAATGAAAGTCCGAACATAACACACATTATATTCCAGGGCCATATTACAAATATTTTAATGATCATTATCAATAAATAAAAAAATACCAAATAAACTAATGGGATTTGATCATTAATTTGAATTGTACATACGTAAGGTCAAAAATAACTAGCTAACAAACAACTATAGGTATAAAACTGTCACGTGTACATATGCAATATGGCCAGGGCGAAAATTGCGGTCAAAGAGACAGCGTTGTATTAAAGAAGGTTTTTCACTGGAACTCGTCATCGGAGCTCAGCAGCGTGGTCTTCTCGTGATAACGTAAAAAAATAAGTAAAATAGTCGCTCAACAAATAGCTGCAGGTATAAAACTGTCACGTGTGCAATATGGCCAGGGCGAAAATTGCGGTCAAAGAGCCAGCGTTGTAATATCGAAGGTATTCACTGGAACTCGTCGTCGGAGCTCAGCAGCGTGGTCTTCTCGTGGTAGTTGGTGGCGTGGCTGATGGTGGCAACACGCGGCGGCGGCGGCCGCGGGGCCAGCGCCGCGCCCTCCTCCGCCCCGCGCTTGCCCACCCCCGCGCCGCGCATCACTACACAACACACCGGATTAATACACAATAAACTTCCACATGGACTTTTATGATCAGTAAACTGTAAACAGGTTCATTAATGTAGTAGTGTATATTACAGGCCAACGATTTTTTCACAAGAATGTTATTATCTAGGCGAATTATTCCCAGCAGCCCCCTCTAGCATTGTCCCCCGGGCGACAACTGGGAATTGTTTTCCCAGTTGTCACCCGGGGTGACAATTTGTGCCGACTGTTCCCTTTGAAAGCTGAGTAGAGATAGATGGATATACGTAGATGGAATAACTAAACCAATCCATAAATTTTAAAACGTTTTTCAAATGTCATTAAAATCTTATTTACAGAGATAATGAAGCTCATTAATTTTTTTTGAAAAAATGCTAAGTAGTTCCAATAATATAGAGACTTATTTGTTATTTTCCCACCCTTTAACTATGTATGTGAGTAGATACAACAATAGAGGGTTAATCAGAAGAATACCACCACCTATAGGCACAGTTTCTATAACATTCCCTTATTTAATATCTCCGAATTCTTCTACAGAACCCTTTACCAATTATTGTGATGTAAAGAAATCTTTACAAGTTAAAAAAATCGCTCTCAATAAGTAATGCTAAAGTAATATATTCCTGAGACACAGACTGCAGATTAATTTGTTTACTGTATCGCTAATTAAATAGCAATGAGTTATAGAGTACTTACGCAACTGTATGTATAATAAGTATAATCTATGTTCTTGTATTTACATCACTTATATCTGTTAATATCTTTTGATTCCTATTAAATTTACCTTAAGAAAAATATGCCATATTTTACAAAGTAATAAATTATCTTTATTCTGTTTATTAAAACAATATCACATGCATATCGCTGAGAGTGCATTAGTGTTTTTGCCAGTAGTGTTGATTTAAATGATTACAAATAAGGCTTTTGTAAACACTTTATGCAAACTGCAAGTGTTTAAATCTTTTGTGCAGACATATAAGAACTACTTCGAGTGTAAGATGACTGTGTCGTTGCGATGTGACTTGTAACTGGAATCGGTTTTTTCGACGATAAGTGCTGTAAATGTGCTCTTTGGTGGGTAGATATGAATAATCTTTGAGGGTAGAATTTCATTTATTTATAAAACCTCTAATATACCTTGTCATTGACAAGTACGACAGAGAATCTTATTAAATATTACATAATACCTTTCGCGTTTTCAAACAATTTTGCTATGACGATGTGAAAACAGTATACAATATAAACTGAATAGAATATTTCAATAGATATTGTTAGTTAATTTGACATTTCAAACTATTAATCATGCAAGATGAAATTAACATTCAATTATGATTAATCTGACGCATCTATTCTAAACATACAGCGAGTGAGGCACGACATGATCATGCGGCAAATAATACCAAAGAAGCAAGTCATTCACATAAAAAATCTTACCTCTGTCTTCAGCAGTTATCTCTTTTCCGCAAACTTCAGTTTTAATATCAAAGTCTAAAAGTACAGGTAGAATCGTTTATTTATTAGTGAGACGTCAGTAACAGTCGGGGCCACATTGCTTTATACGATTTTAGCTTAAAACTATTCAGCACTAACATAGCTATTCAAATATCAATGTTACTTTAGATTTTAAAATACTTTATATAACTATTTCAGATTTTGTTACACAGGTATTTATAAAAAAGCATTAATTTATAAAGCTTTAAAAGTAAGGAAAAATATTAAAACTATAACAGAATGCGTAGATACAAAGCGTGTTTTTTTTGCATATGAACTGTACCGGCGGGCCGGTCTTTGGCAAAATTTTAATTATCTGTACAAAATCTATTATGCAATCTGTCTTAATGAATTCCTTAGAACAAATGTATCAAAATCGCAAAATTCTACATTTTATTTTACGTTGAAAAATTCCTAGCTTTAACTAACGGATTGTATCCTATAAATAAACGACAAGTAACAAAATTTTACAAGTACAAAAAAGGGAAAAAAATCACAGAATAAAAACAAAACATTTACACACTATCTAATAACTTCGACGAGATAAGTACAAATAAAAAAGACACTAGAATTATTAAAAAAAATGGCAATGATTAGTCCGAAGTCACAAAAAATCTCCCAAACGCATTTGAAAATTAAATCTTGTTTATGCTATCATATTTAAAAAAGTCAACATAAGAATCTACGAGTTTGGTAAATAGATCATCAAATTCGGACTATCCAAACACCAAGACATTTGTCAGCTATAAAACGGGAAATTATAAATAAATATTGTCACAACATAAAAAAATGGGTTTACAACCGAGCACCGAAAACCAATCAATTTTTAAAACATTTAAGAACACTTAGTACAGAATAATTATATTCATTCAGAATTAGTTTTTTTTTGTTTTTTTTTTTTATTTTTTATACGTAAAATGTATTAATAATATAGGATAAAGGCACTAGAATAATCACTTTACAATAGGGTACCTACATAAGTAACAAAATTAACTTCCACATTGTTTGGACCGCAAAATTCAAATAAAAATTAGTAAATTTACTTGAAATGTTATACAAGAAATTATTACTATTTTAATAGTACAGTAATTTTAAATATTTATTATCACGGAGTTATCTCCACAACGAGAAATATCCAGCGTTTTATATTCACCTATATTTTGGAATAGTTACTATGGTCGTTGCTATGACAACCGTTGCGACTAAGAACCAGATTTAATCTAACAGATTAATTAAGTCAAAAGCTATAGGTGCAAGAGAATGTGTCAATATAATTATAGTATTTACTTAGATTCAGTACTTATTTTACTTCCGATAATAGTCTATAGTATCTATCAATAATATTGGCCACGTCAGTAAACCTACCTATAAACTGGACCGATTTAATTGACAGCTGCTTGTCAAAATGAGGAAGCCAGCTGCCTACTTTGTTACCAGATGGCGTTATTAAAGTTTGTGACACAATGCGGTACGGATTTGGTCGTTTCCAAGTTACATTATTAGCGCTCTTTCATTAATTTACATCTCATATTGTCAATAACATTTTTCAGATAGTTACAACAAAATAGATTTTTGTAATGTGTAAATTATCAAGACAAAACATAAAAATGAAAAAAGGAAATGAAATACGCTTTAAAAATTAAAAAATAAGTACACCACTTTTTGTTTAATGTTTAATCGATCGATCGTATAAGAGAGAGATTGTATATTTCAATCCTGAACATTTTAAAACAAAATATACTATACGTTTGTGTCAAGCTCTAGTAACACCATCTGGACGAAGCTTTACGCCATCTTTTCCATTACACTAAATTTCACTTACAAGCAGGCAAATATAGATTTCATTTAATAAACCAGACGGATGTATGTATTTTTAAACTTAGAGCGGATTTTCCAATTATGAATGTTAATGTCAAATGTCAATTTAAAATATTTATGACGTCACAGCACAGGAAATACACGCCTAACAAGACAGCGTTTTCGTCTCTTTATAAAATGTAAGCTTTAAGAAAAGTTTATTAGTTATCTGTTTATTTTTGGGTTTAACGAACAATTACTAATTATTTAGGACTGTTTATTATGAAATAGTCAACTAGTCTATTGTACCGGCTGCCATTTCTATTTTTGAACGGTAGAATCACATTCCCCAAGTCAAAATTTTATTAGTACTGAATATATGTTTAATTTAATTTAACGTATTTTAAATTGTGAAATGAAATTAAATCTATGACTTATTGTTAGTGGTGTTTCCATGCTCGGCGGGCATTTGTATACGACTAGCAACATAACAAGTTAATAAACACGGTATTTTTTTTATCAAATAACAGAGTATATGAGATGAACTAATACATATATAATTAAAATAATTCAATAAAATATACAATACAACAACTTTACTCCATCAATCCGCAATGGAGCAGCGTGGTGTAGTATGATCTAGTCCTCCTCAGTCCTGAGGAGAGACCCATGCTCTGAAGTGGGTCATACGGACAAGTCACATAATACATCGATATTTAAATCGATACAAAATCGATTAAGTCGAATGTTGCCAGTCGTACAGTATCGAGTGGGCGTTATATAAAATGTAGCTTATATATAATTAATGTACACAATGAAACAACACAGCTATGCACTTCATGCAGCAATGGTAGAGCTTAAAGTTTCTCATAAGGCAGTTGAGAAGTGACATCTGAAAGAAAATAAAACCAAAAATAAAAACGACACTTGCGGACAAGTGTATGGGGTGACAAAAAAAATATAAAATAATGCCTATTGTGGGTGCCACAGGTATCTAAAATAAGATTCACTTTGTTTCCGACCACGAAACTAAAAAAGTAATTCACAGATTGGCTTGAAGTTTTTATGCAAGATACGAGTTTAATAGAAGGTATATTTTATTCCGAACTTTTTTTAGGAGAGGAAAATTTTAAAAAGTTTTTAAATAACTTATAATTTATATTGCTCGAGTTCGTAAACTAATTGCAGTGAAGTGAAGGGAACTCATGTGTCAATATTAACTGTTAAGAAATAAAAAAATCAATCAAAAATACTATCGCTGATAAGTGCCGATCGAAAGCAAATACGGATCTCTGAATTTATTTCATCTTCGATAAAACAAATGTGTAACAAGTTATATTAAACAAAGACACAAAAAATTATGCAACTACCGTGACAAGAAAAATAAAAGTTTTTAAATATCTATAGTAATTAAAATTAATTAACAAAAACGAGTACAACGTAACTCTCCTAAATCTGACTCATAGCAACTTCTATTAATACAATTGAAGATTAACCAATATTCGAAACGCTAATGAACACTGACACAACAATCAATTTTACGTTACTATACTTATAGCAAACAGCTTATAAATGATTTGCAAATAAAATTATTAGGCAGCCAATGAGATCATGCATAATACATACTGACAATAAGTATTATTAACCAAACTAGTCCAAGTGACATACATCGAACTGAGTGACGTATAATGTAGACAAAAAAATGCAAAATTTCTGAAGTGCTTCCGTGCTTCGGAGGGCACGTTAACTCAAACTCAAATCATTTATTTCACGTAGATATTTATAAATACACTTATTAAACGTCAAATATTTCGCATCTACCACCGTTTCGGAATGGTGCCTTATAAAGAGAAGAAACGGCCAAAGAGTTATACCGCCCATGCTGGTTATTATCACAGATATCAATCGTTGAGTCATGCCGAAGACTTTCGGACGGTATAAAACCTTCCGACCCTTGGTTAACCACTAAATCCTTAGACAATCCGCAATGAAGCATTGTGTCTGAGTATGTTCCAGGCCCTAATGAGTGAGATGAGACCCGTGGCCATTGTAAGACAAAATAGCATTGTGGATCAGATTGACAATGAGAAATGTTAGTTTATTTATTACTTTTTTCAACTATGTTGACCACATAGACATAGCAGTACAAAAATGGCGAGCTTAGTGCTTAATTATATCCTCTACGAGCTATCCATGAGAACAAACAGGTAAACAGCTGATTGAAAAGTAATAGGAATGATGGGATACACTAATGGGATATTGGATTATATACATATAAGACTCTTTTGTGGGGGCACTTTGCGCCACGCAGTATCCACAAAGAAAAATTGCCACACAAAGTAAAAAAATAACTTTTAGTAACATTTAAATTAATGTTTATTTTTTATAGGTCAAAAGTAAACAAATTCAAAATCTAGTCTATATTTCTGGAACAGTGGCAGCGTCGTCTTATACGAGATTCTCACAATAAGTTGAGATTTGTATGTCACCGAGCAATGTTTGTGTACGGCGTTGTACTAAATATTATGGACTATAAGGATATTATGGACTTATAACTTTCGACAATAAAAAGCGACATAAGATTTGCGTACATACATATTTTGATTCTTTACTGTCTAAATACAAAAATAACCCTTAAACATAGTCACTTGGACCAATTTGGTCAGTAACGCCGTGAACTACTATAGTATAATCAAAGTGTTTCCTTACCGGAGCTATATTGTGTGTACTGCTGATACTGCGGGTGGAAGTTGTGGAAAGCGTCCGTCATTATGTCCTTGGGATTCATTGTCTCCTGAAAATTGTGTTAACAAAATGTTACTTAACAGTTCATTTCATTTTAAGCTTTAGTAAGCTTATATAATAATCTTATAAATCATTGGTTCGTTTAGCATTCGTTTATGTGACGATAAATGTTTATTCTGCTGAATTAACTGTGGAAGATTCATATTTTTAAGGTTTTATAGCATAAACTGATGATAAATACATTATGGTTGAGGTTAAGTTAGGTTAGGAAATGATGAATGTTCTCAGTTATGAGAATATCTGCCAATCTACACTCGACTATCATAATCCTAATTTAATTAGAATAACTAGAACTAGAACTTTAACAAGAAACATGGAATTACGAAGTCAAATAAGTCAATAAGTGTTGTCGGGACCTAAAAAATAAATAACGATGCACGGATTAAGACATTACGCACCTTTGTACCGACTAATCGAGTTTTTATTTATTTTAAAGGCACTTTATTTTTTATCTTATATAGCTTATTATTATAATACTATTACAGACCATTCCTGTGTTAGATGATTATTTTAATGACAAGAATGCTTGGGCAAAAGCTTGATATAAGTAGTACCATCTCAGTGCTGCCTGTAACTGTGAGTTGGAAAAAAACACCTTGGGAGTTTCTTGCCGCTTCTTCTACCAGGGCCACTCATCGTTGGAGCGATGGCGTAGTTGACTTTCGAAAAGTGTTTGAAAAACCTACTCCGAATATTTTTTTTCATTTGATGTGTGTTTCATCTTTTAGGGCGTTTTTAGTGTCATGCGGATTTGCTCACGCATGCGGGCCAAATCCGCGCAAAATTTCACGCTGCGGATCACGCGTCCCGCGTGCGTTTATCACGCTTTATAATAAATACACATATGAAATTATTCTT
>DWJN01000447.1:0-24167 GCA_018248895.1 Carystus phorcus
CCCATCCAGGTACCGACCGCGCCCGCAGTTGCTTAACTCTGTCGATCGCAGAGGACCGACGTGAGCCGCCACTCGATTTACTACGAGTCATATGTCATCTGTCTCAAGCATGAAAGTAGCAAGCCAAGCTTACTTGACGAAAGCTGAATTTATACAATAGATAAGTATGCGGAAAGGCCTCCGACAGCGTTGTTTGTTGATCAGCGAGCTGATGATGTTCGATGGGAACTTACTAAGGGTGTAAGTAAACCGCAACATTTATTTATATATGTAAATTTTATTGACCACAATATAAACATATTATAATACAAATGGCGAGCTTAATGCTTACTGCATTCTCAACCAGCTAACCATCAGGCCAAACCGATATGCACGAAGAGCGGTATGACTATGCAGTGGTAGATACGCATATTATATCTAAAGAATCCATCGATTCGCCAGTAACATAACCTTTTATTCCATTCTAAATATTCTTATTTTTCGCTTTCAGTAAAAGAATATAGCTGCAAAAACCACTTCTGAACATTACAGTCTCTCGAGAATAAACTTTTATACGGAACATTTATGCCCAGATTTTGGCTCTATAAAATGTTTTCTACTAAATTATTTATAGTAAAGGTCTATTTGTGTAAGCGAAATTGCTTTATAAGTCAACGTTTATCAAAAACATTATAATACCTACCTAATATGTTTTAATAGTCTTCTATTTACCATTGATAACAGATTTCATTATTTCGATATTAGATTTGAGTTTTTTCTGTATTTAATCTTTCTCCTTGTATAAAGAAAAATATTTTGTACATTTCCACCAATATCTACTATGAAGTTTTATTACATATACGATCTATATTACAAATCTTGTGTAGTACAACTGGATGTAACGATAACAGTTCTCCTTTAACATAAAAATAAATAATAAACTATGAAAATTTTAAAGCAATTAAATGCTTCTCTAACAATTTCTAAAACACTGACATAAAATTCTACATAAGTTGTTTTTAGAGTATTCCCGTAGACTTTAAAATATATTAAGTTTCTAAAACATAATACTCATCAAAATTTGTAACTACTTAAATATCGAAAGTATTTAAGTTAAAATTTTAAAAATATTCTTTCTAAGGAAAAACTTTGTAGTTTGTAAAGGCGATTTAGCCTCAAAAGCTAATAAACAGCACGTAAATACTCTTCGGATAGTTTCAACAACATCCTCGGAGATCTTCACGGGCTTCAGAAGTTGTTTAGCGCTCATTAAGTCTCTCCCAGACTACATTATTACCTGAAGTTGACGTTGTTAGCATCTTAAGTAGTTCGAATAATATATTAGTAAGTTTAGGCCGCATTTATCATAAATAGAAATTCAATGTACTTCAGAATTTAAAAAAACTTTGTGTATAGAAATTTATGAGGCATGGTAAATGTAGATGACATATAGTTGTTAATATAGTTTGGCAAAATATAAAATCTCACTCATATATTAAAACTATGTGGGTTAAAAATCCTTTTCTCCGTTGATTCAAAACTGATTTATTTTCATTAATAAAAAAAGCTCCTTTCGTTATTTTATTGTGTGATATCTGATGTTATAAAATTATTGACCTACATTTAACAAAAATGTGTAAAAATAAACAGTAATTTTTGAGCTGATTTCGAGTACTGGGAAAACATGGGTTTACATAATTATGTGTACATATTAAGTCTATCTCATACCGTTCGAAAACTTCCGGAGCCCTGAAAACGGTAAGAGGTGCGAAAATTGGGCGTCAGGAAAAATGATGAATGGATCGTACAAAGAAAATAGGTATAATATTACATGGACTTGCTTACATATCACATTTTATACACCCACTTTATACGTACGATATAAGATGTTTTCTTAGTACCAGATTACTAGTAACTCTCAATCATTTTGTGTTGAGAATTGCAATAGTTAATTTACAAATATCACAGCAAAATTTATGTTTATAAATAGCTTCATTTCATTCATTCAAAGAAATTTTCTTTTATATATTTTTATGTTTGTTCATTTTTCATCTGTGATAACAACGCAATAACGACATCTATCGAATGTCATATTTTATCGTAGAAAGTAAACAAAAGAACCATTACATAATCACGTAACATAACATGTATTGGGGGAATGTTTTTACTAAAACATTCGACGTTTGGTGCGAGATTCAATATCATAATGGACATCAGTATTGACGGAGGGATGTCGTCTGAATAAACGTGTCCAATACATTAACACCTCACAACTGACAAATTAAATTGGAAATATATTGCGCTGTGCGTATAAAAATGTAGCTTCAAAAGTATTTAGCATATTCTATATGTTTTGTTCACAAGTAACCGTCGTAAATAGATCTTTCAGTTTTTAATCGCCTATGTAGCATGTAAGTATCTCTTCACTAGTGCACTATTGCTAATATTGAAAATTAAATTAAACTCCCATTTTGAAAAAAAAAACAAATGACTGTACATATTTCTCTTAATTGTCAGCGTCAAAACTAAAACATTCCGTCGTAATTGAGAATAACATCTGCTATCAATCTCTTATTTAAATTCAGGTTTTTAGGAGGATCGATATAAATGCAGGATATCTTTATCATTCCAAAATATTGGAGATTGTAATCTTAACTGGATACTGGGGCACAAGTAAATATGGTGGTATGGTGTTTCTAATGTACAAAATAATTTGGCAATGACATGTTCTATCTTAAATATACTATCTATCTTATCTACTATCTATCTTATATATATTATCGTTAAAAAATCGACCAGAACAGAAGACATAATTATTATATATATGATGGTAAGTGGTCACAGTTGCCCATGAACATCGGTAATACCAAAGGCATTGTTACCGGCTAAGAAAGAAAAAAGAAGGAAGAAAACTCTAGTCCTCTCTGATCAACGACTATTTCTCTGTTTTGCCTCAAACTTCAGTGGATTTTTTATAGAATAAATACGAATCATGTACCCTATAACTTCTGCTTGAAGATTATTTCCGTACCAGCCGTGAATAAGTTGATAAGTCGACTTGCACATGTATATTTTTTAATGTATAATAGACATTAGAATTGTTTAATTCATAGTGATCTGAAAACTCCAAGCAAATGAAGACTCAAATTAAATGAATACACATTCAGATAAAAAAGTATGTATTAACATATAATCAGAATTTACAGACGAAACTTAAACTTAAAAATGGTTGCCCTGAAATGTTCATCTTCAACTTGTTAAGTTGGTACGCCTGGTACGGATTTACTACATTCCAGAGAGTTTATTCAAAAGGTTCATTATAGACCCTAGTTGAATAGTGCAGATGAATAAGCAAGAAATACTAGGTAGTAATTCAAAGCTGTGTCAACGGCTTTGTCTTGAATACTCGGTAGACTGATTGGGAGAGTCAAATAAATTTTTCGCCCACGTCCCCGTAGCTGTTCCCGCACATACGTGATCTGACTGTTAACACACGAAATGCGAAGAACAGCGAAATGTCTAAACATACAGCTTACTCTCTTTCATATAAACGTGTGTCGAACATAAACATTCGCTTGTAGGTGTCGCTGGGAACCCGGCAAATACGGGTTTTGATGCCGAGATTTGCTGAGATCGTTATTTACAAATGGCGGCAAATAATCGAAGAAACTTCTCGATGCGTCACTTTGGTTAATAAAATTTGTTAGGAAACTCGTACTCTTTACATACCATTTTATAAATCATTTATACAATCATGCGGATTCTATAACACCCGGCTATCTCCTTGTTTATGAGTGGCCAAGACATAAAAAATATTCAATTTATCATCTTTTTAAAACCATCATTATTAAAAAAGGTCTTATTGTTCTTATATTGAATCATATCGACCATCAGCCATCAAATAAGAGCCATTCTCAATAATCTACCTATCCATTATTAAAAGTCAGAATTGTTGAGGACCAACAAACAGTCACGTCATTATAGTGTTAATTATATAACTTTACCTATTAACTTATTCCGAGATTATGAAATAAATACGAGTAGATTATTGAAAACAGCTGCAAGAAATCCAAATTAATATTGATATTAGTATCTTATAAATATATTGATATATCTACAAGAATTTCGCTAAAAATGATATGGACACTAAATAGACAGTCTTACATATCACAAAGACAAAGCTATAACATGACATGTTTCACGTTATTGGCTGTATTTAACCTACTTTATTGAATGCATCAATGATGTTCAGATCGATACGGCTGTAAGCAGGTTAGACCAATTTGTACGTGCACACAAATTGCTGTTGCTCTGTCAATGGGCTTGTACTGAGTTGCGGTTAGACGTTTGAAATGTACGAATATCATTGCATTTACAAAATATTTTACCTATATTAAAAAGTAAAAACCCTCACCACGTTTTAGAAAAAATATTACACCATAATTTAGTAAAAATAAAATAAAACAATAAAAATTTACACCAAATTTAGTAAAATTGTCGTAGTTTTAACAAAACCAAATCCGACATCACTAGCAATAGACCCGAATACAAACATTTATATACAATGTGAAAGTCTATTTTAAAACTAACTCAACTGGTAAGTAAAATCCACATATTAAACAGGCCCGTAAACGAAACGTAACCAAGACATGTCACCAATAAAAAGTCAATTAAACTCACCATATTGATGAAGTTTCCTTTCTATTTTGTCTCTCTGACTTCAAGACTGTCCTGAACAAAAGGTGCACAATATTATCCTTCGAGGCAAGACAAGGGTTAATTAAAAAATAACATGTCCCAGACACAAAGGGGTTTCATGGTTAACCAATATCCTTTGAAGTATCTCAACGAGAGATAAAATTGTTGATAAGGTGAAAAAAATATATTATTGCGAATATTATTTAATTACCTTTTTCGAATATATATTAAAAACTGTTTCTATGTTATATTATTATACTGAGCAATAAAAATGTAATTGATTAATTATCCGTGTGGCCCAGTGGGCATTACGATGGACCACACAAAGTCCTGGGTCGATTCCCAGCGGGGCAGAAATTTTAATGGTGAGTTCAAATTTCTGTTCCCGGTAAGGGTGTGTGTTGTCTATGGAACCCACGACATAGGGAATCCATTAACATTATAAAAAAATAGTAAAATATTCATATCATTTTAAATCAATTTCCAAGAAGCTATTAACACAAAGAACAAGTTATCTGATAGTAACCACCCAAAGATATCAACAACATTGAGAGCATCACCGACGTTGAAAAAAGAAATGGTATCTCCGATTAACCACCATATTCAAGCATGTACGTGACATAAAATCGGTCTCCAATAGATACGACCTGGTCTGAGCCTTAACCATTGCTAAGTGTACCATAATCAGATGACATTTTGACTTAATTTAAGCCAGAAATTTTAGTTAGAAAATTCTTATCTTCCAATTTCGGATATTCTAGTAGGTACATATTGCAGTCTATAGTTTACTCTCAGTCTAATATAAACGTCCATGTAAGGATAGCTCAGTCAAAATTGAAACATTCTCTACTAGACTGCTCTCCAATCTCTAAGCCCTCAAATACTTGGATCTAAAACAAGATAGTATTAACATTGTTTCTTAGCACAGATTCAGCACGTTATCGCCATAATAATTTTAAAGTTCCTACAGGATTTTGGGAACCCCAAAGTTTCTCAATATATATTCATATTTTAAGCCTCACCACTAAAACTTCGTAGTCCATGTTTACGTCCGTACGTTAAGTTTAAGACTTACTGATGCACATTAAATGTCAGAACGCTTTAAAATATTTAAAATTCAATTAATTTAATAGAAGAAAATTTTATAGAAAAAAAAATATGTTTTCTTTTACAAATAAACTATTTAGTTTCGTTACAGCGGATGCAACGGCGAATCTAAAATTGAAGCACTCTATGGTATTGATTTTAAAAATAGAAAAAAGTACAATTTTTTATTTTAAATTCATTTCAGAAGAAAAGTTACACTTCAGTATTAGCTTTCGCCGCTGCTACATGGCCATATAAGTTACACACAGAATCCTTTATTTGGGAGGGAAATATCGCATCGTAAGAATAGCGTTCATGATTTTAAAATATGTTAATGTTTAAAGATTTATAATTATTTTAGTAACTTTATTTGATTTGCCGTATAAAAAAAATGCTACGCATTTCAATTTAAACATAACCTGATTTACTAATAAAGATTTTTCAAGGTGAAACAAAAGTTAAAGAAACATTATAATAAAATTCCATACCCATCAGTATCCATTTGGAGAACGCTTAATCTCTTTCACAAGGCATTACTTAGGATCCAACTCTAAAAGGAAAAATTGCGAATAAAAGAAAAGTATTTTCATTTAAATTCGCAGAAAAGTTTGAATTGACTTCTCTGGTCGTAAGCTGTTATCAAAGATTGAATAATTCATTAAATTATTCTTCATTCTTCTTAACAAAATACTATTAGAATTTTGCTTAAAAACATTTTAAAATCACACTAGGTACTTGCCACCCTAAAATTAGAGTTTTTTATGGTTATCAACCCGTTTTCAAATTTTTCATTGCAAAATCTGAAATGAAATAAAAAGTCATATACACAAAATTATTACAGTTGATTAATACAGGATGATTAAAAATACAGATTTTAGCCAAAGGTTTTTTGCTGGTAGACTATTGCTAATGACGTTATAAATAGTTTTAGATACCATATATTTATTTGTCATATACACCACTCTATTGCTTGAGTCGGGCGCCAAACGATTCGTAATGTTTCAGCTGGGAACTTGAGAGCTACCTTTCTCTTCTCTTTTTTGGGAGACAAGGCATCAGTGACGTCGTTAGTGTTTGTTAATGTTCATCGGCAACATTGACCACTCCATCTTGTTGCTCGTCTGCTCGTTTGTCACTTTGAAACATAAAAATATTTATATACAAACATACACTGTTAATTCTACCACGAATTAAGTTGCTTCAAACATGTTTTAATTTTTTTAATAGTTACATTTAATAAAATACTATACTTTTAATTTATTGGGGATATATCATCTATATCACCTAACGTTAGGGACTGAGTAAAATATACTTGAACTGAACTCGTATCAACGTTCATTTTATGTGTGACGACTAATTTATGTAAGTATTTAAAATTTATCGTGACTTGTGATTAAAACAACATTTCATAAGGAAACTTGCACATGTGTTTTTATAACGTTTTCAATGAAGTCTACCAACTTGCACTTAGTAGACCATAATGGGTTATTCCTCATTGATTGAGGAGACCTAGGGCATACTCCACCATGCTGCGAATGTGGGTTAGTAATGGTGACCCACTCCGAAGACTTCCGATATGGTTGAAAGACAATAACAAGAACAATGATACTAACCGGAACTCACGGCACAACATGCCCCCGAAGTACGGAAACTCTTAAGAAATATTTGCTTACAGCAGCCACCCATCCAGCTACAGAGCGCGCTCACAGTTGCTTAACTCAGTTGATCACTTAAAATCGACACGAGCCGCCGAGCTACGAGTGCTTCATCCGAGACGTCATTTACCGCTCATGTTCAAAGACCTTGGATAAGTCTGAAAGTAGTCTGGGTCTTCTGAATATAACCCTTAAGAATAATAGTATTATCGTACTAAATATGGATCAGTATTAAATACAAAATGATATTACTTTCATTATATCAAAATTACTGATTAAACGATAAAAGCTGCTACATGTATTGTGAATATTAAATTAAGTATCGACTAACCGTCCTTTATACTATCAAATTAACTTTGCCAACGAAACGATAATGTTTAATCAAATAATACTGTATTTGTAAAGCATGGAAGCTTTCGAATAACCCGCCTTTCCTCTGTTCAATGCAAATAAAAGAGCTCCTGAAATCAATTCCCTTCGTCTGTGCGCTTGAAATTCAGCTCTCAATACTTCAAAGAGATCATTATACCAAAGATCTATGGAAATCATCCATAGAAACCTGATGTTTAATGTAATATTTAGATCCACACTTATTATACGTGACGAAATGTGAATTATAATGTATGAAGTTTGTTTGAAGTTGAAGGAAGTGTACTAATAATCATTATAAAAATGAGCGAAAGTATTATATAAAATGTGTTTTTTCCTGTCTTTCAGGGGTGATTGAAATACATTTACGATCGCTCCATTCAGTTTTTACTGTACTGTGTTTTTATTGTTTTAATTGCTACATGTTTGAAAAACCTTATTACAGAACGAATGATTGCATAAACAATCTTTCGGATCGATAACAATTGGATAAACTGAAGGTAATAACAAAAATTTCCGGCCTGAGCTGATCCACTCAAATATTTTCGTAACGCCATCGAGATGTTATCTTTTAATATTAGGTTAGATCACCAATATTGATTTTATTCGATAGACGGAACTGCTCACTTCCAATCGTTTTTATATCTCTTGGCACAGGCTTTTAAAAGGAAATGTCTTAGTAATTAGGATCAGAAAAAGAAAATGACTCACGGATCTTGGCTAAGTTAATACTGCGCTCTAATACGTTGTAATACAGCTTCTCTTATTTAATTTTAAAATCGCCAACGAACTGTGCAGGAGATGCCCTGGTATTATGACTCAAGAACACCTGCAATTTAATCTGATTTGAATTCAATTGGGAATTATTTAATCTCAAGAACTGATTTGAGAAATTTAACAGTTTCTGAACTAAAAGTATGACTACTTGTAAAAAACTATGAAAATACAAGGAAGTTGACCTATATGTATGTATTAACAATGCCATAAATATATTATTTATCATATAACACATAATATTACTTTATAAGGGTTTAATTTTGGCAAAATTGCCAAATTAAAGAAGGCAATAATTTTTTTGAATACTTTGTAGTATTTGTAGTGTTAGTATTTGTTATAAAAAAACCCACATAGTAATAACCTATTGCTTATTCGTTTGCGGACATACGGTCATAGAATCTTTAGGTACCTTAATATTCGACGTTTGAAGGCGTAAGATAACTTTCTAATATTAAAACATACAGCGATAGTCTTTCAGAGCTGTTTCTCAATCATGATTGATATTTAAAGTTGTTAAATATAAAATGTTGCCCCGATCTATCATTAGAAACATGGGGAGCACCTTTTACTGTTCGATTTCCTTACACGATTGGCTTTAACTCATTATCAACCAAGTATCCAAGAAATTTAAAACGGTATATGACAAAGATCATTTAAAAAATAACAATATAAGCTAAGCCGTTAAAGAGATCCGAAATACCACCAAATAGTAGAAGAAATTATGTTAAAGAGATCGCTTTTAGCGATAAGACTGCCTATTGTTATCTGTATATGTACATTGTTTCCTTATGTAACTAATTTTTGGTGTATAATAAAATCTTTTTGTATTGTATTGTAGTAGGGCGACCCACATATCAAAGGTATTTGTATCGTTCAAATGCTTATAATACATAGCTTAACGACTAATCTAATGACAACAGATAAGGCCGGAGATTTAACCTACCCTCAGAGACACATGAGCACTAAAGAAATTCTGCGACGAACCGAAACCCATTCAACGGCCCTCTCTCCTTAGATTTTCCTGATACAATCGATCACTTCCGATTGAGAAATCGATCAATAAATAACCTTCAATAAAAGAGGAAATATCATTACAAATATATATAACTATATTTGCAGAGACCAGCAACATCGGTAATCCTACAAAATCCTTTTATGTTGGGCAAATGTATTAAACAAAGAGTGAATCTTATTCCTGTATTCGGTTGCGAGGTGGGTTTTTCTTCATTTTCCGCGGGGCGTGACGGATGCCTGCGGCAATTAGCGTCCGGAAATTACACAAGAAAACAGTGAGTAATCCATCACCTGCGCCAGAAAAAATAAAAGCCGGGAAATCTGAGTTACGCAGCGGTCGAACGAGATAGATCGTGACGGTGCAGAATTTGATATCGGTAACTTAAATTCTTTTTTTAAATTATTATCAGCAACAACGGCTGCTTTCACTGTCGCTGTCAACGTCAAACGTCAGGTAGACAAGGCGCCTTTTTATATGCATTGCCATAGATTACTATAATACCTTCCGCTCACCGAACGTTATGCAGTTAATTTTACTTTTTGAATACAATACTATGAACACAAAGAAATAAGGTAGAAGAAAAACAGGTGCAAGGAATCCGATAGCAGAGGTATAGCCTAAAATAACCGTCAATTTTAAATTTATTTCAACTCCTATATATTTATACTTAAATCTAGGTACAATATCAATGTTGAAACTACGTTATGAAATGTAATAAATAAAAGTAATTAGTCTTCAACCTCTAAATTTGTTGTTAGACTTTAAAGGCCTGTAACTGTAAAGCCTGTAACTTTATATTGTTATATCGCATGACGCTAAACAAGTTACCCACCGACACACTAAAACACATCTCATCATGGAATAGTCGAGAAACGTACACACGCGTTTTTACGCCGTAGCAAAATTATCCTTAAAAGAAATTTTATGACATGTAATAGAAGAACGTGTTTACAACCCGCTCTTACGGCCCTTTTACGCAATTGGTAACGTCCGTAAATAGGCGTGTATCGGCGGGATGGAACGGAAATGACGTGTAAAATCTCTATTAGGAACACCTTTGCCGATTGATCCGGGATGAGAAGCGATCCGTCGGACGCGGACCATCGGCGGAATTCGTGAACCGAATACTGAATCGATGTAAAAGTTTTTTTGTGGTACAAATTATAGGCGCTTTACTACATTTGTTAAATTAAAATATATGAACATAATGCGAACTTTTCTCTAAAAGGTTCTTCTCTCCCTACTCTGTCTCTCTGGACAGAGTACTATTTGTGGATATTATAATCAAAACCAAAATCAGAATTTCTAAAATTCTCCTTCTTTATATTGTATCGAATATGTCCGACCTATTAAGGATTTTCTGCGTGAAAAGACAATCTTGGTTGAAGGGTCAGAATAGTGTAAAAATCATATTTACTAATATTATTTTTATTGAATTTGTATACCAATATTATAAATTATGTATTTTATATGTATTTTATATATTTACATAATATTGACTAAGCTTTAATGATATAGTGTTTGAACGCAAATAAAAGATTGCAGAAAGCAAATGAAAGAAATGTTTCATAAAAAACTATTGATAAAAACCTAATAACTTATGTGACCGGTAAAGCGGAAGGGAAATATCGGCTTACTTATTATGATATGTGTAACAAAGATCATTGTGTAACAATATTAGCGTTTAGCTTGATGAAAACCAAATTATTTTTAAATGTTTACAATTCGCTAACGCTCTTGTATTAATCCGCAATAATCTCTTTTACGAGATTGACAAACGGTGATCATTATTCTCGTGTCCTTGTTTTCTACCATGTCATTATTCGATTTAAAATAGCTTCAGTTATTCATTGTACATCCGTATATAATTTATTGTTTTAGGTTAGGTTAGGAATTACTATTGATGAAGATAAATATAAGTATAGTAATCGATTAAGGTAACCCTAGATAAGGCCATATACACTAATAGATAAAAGAGATATAAATAATGCGTCAGGATATCTCAAAATATATTTTTTTAATGTGATCGCCTAGAGAAATATAATGAATATCCCGCCGGCACGAACGACGCAGTTTGCTTCGTCGTTCTTTATACGCACCGCGAAGGATTGGAATAGCTTGCCCGCTTCGGTGTTCCCGTGACATGTGTATGACGTGGGAGTCTTTAAGAGAGTGAATAGGCTTTTACTAAGTTAATGCGTCCACCACCTTAGACATCCTCACCACTTACCATCACGTGAGGTTGATGACAAGAATTAACTTAAAATAAATAAAAATAAAAAACTTAATTGAATATATTCTAAAACATTTGAATTACAAATAGGTTTAATGAATGAAAATAAACAATAATTTAAAATCAATATTTATCAAAATTTTATCACATGCACAAAAATATATTAGTACGATTTGTGGTTAAGTCAGTATGTTTCATAATTTCAACAGTAATATTTTCTTTGAGTTAGCGCTAGTTTAAATTTGAATAAATTGATATGTAACATTACGTAATTGCAATCTTTAGGGTTATCCCATTAGCTTAATCAAATTTTATTTCATAAAGTTTCATACTGAAAATTGTTTCGTGCGGCCCAATTTCATTTCATTTCCGTCAATATTTTGCTATGTGAAGCGTAAACGGTGATCCCCTCGAAGAATAAGCGTCAGCCAATTGGAAGATGCGATAGTGCCAGTAATCCTGAAAATATATGGCCTATCCACTTCAATTTATTACGGTTTTTTTCATCTTCTTTTGTAATTGCAACTGAGATGATATTCGTTTCTCCATTTCAGATACTAAAAGATAAAATAAATATTGATTGTTAACCGATTAAATTTTTTAGAAGACAAATTACATATTTAAGAACGTGGAATTATTCGAAAACCAACCAACATTGTTCATTAACTAATACCTCAAAACTCGTCTTCAAGCCTGCCACTTCACCTGTTTATTGGTACAAACATATTGGTTAGCTGTAAAGTTGTAAGAGGGCGCCACGATGATGATATCGATATACATGACATCACATAGAAGATTGCCAACACAATAATCAATTCCAAACTTAATATTAATATAATTTTAAAGGATTTCAAAATCTGATTCCGTGCAAAAATTAAAACTTTTATTTATACCATTTTTCATTTAAATACATACAGTCTACAAACTTCATTATCACAATAAATTTTCTAGTAATATAGTTTTCTAACTAAAAGGCTATGTGTGATATAGCATCACCACTGTCCATATAGAAGTTGTGAAACCACCGCTGTATCAAGGGCTAAAGAAAAGTGAATTTTCCCATGAATTGGCTCTAAGAATATCAAGAAATAACTCAATAATATTTAATGGCTTATTTTGGGAGGTGCTAATTACCTTAATGTACATTATGAATGATTCGATGTTGGATGAATTTCTATACTTCTCATCTAACCTATACCATACTAAACTAATATTACAAATAATGGAGATCATAAATTCAGTGACCTAGACCGGGAATAATTTAAATGATTAATACGTTTATGACAAAACAAGTATGAACTTGTCATAAATGATACAAAGAGGGCCGCTTACGTATCATGTGCACATGACAAGCTTTAGAACAAAAGCTTGATATCATAATTTACAAAGTTAATATTTAAATAACTCACAACTCCATTATGTTGAATATGTCAACTTTATTTTCCAGAACTCAAGATTGAAATCTGCGAAGGAATTTAACTACTTAAATTTTTATGATTTAATGAAACAGGTAGAAACTTTGAGTTTATGTTCTGTTTTATAATATATCTTCAAAGAAGGCTCTGTTAGGCTAAGGCTTGTGTCAATCGAACGACAATTAGGTTAGTGATTTAATTCAGAAGTTCCGAAACTTTTTCTGTGATTCTAAGACTATAGATGCCATGATTAGTCATTGCTGTTTTTCGTTAACGGATATATCTACTAAACTGAAAGATCATGACTATCAATATGTTCTGTCTATAGGAGATCGTCTAGTAACGTTTTACCCCAAAATGATGTTCGTCTTAAATTATACTCCTTAACTACTTGGCCGATTTTATTCAAATGTTGTAAACCGTGTCCCGTTTCATCCAACTTGAAAGATAGATATCTTAATTTATAGTCGCAATATTGTTATATTATTGCAAATTATTTGTTTAATAAAGGTTAGCTCCATAAGATTCTAACAGATGGTGGTGTAATTTATCAGCTAAATTAAGTATGTAAACCTTAGTCACAGCAACGCGTGGCAGAGTCTGCTAGTATTAGTACATAAATTGCTTTATCTAACTTGGCTTGGAATAGCTAGCATTGTTAACAGTTACTCAACCTAATTTACAAAAGATCGATAAAATATTCTTCCTAATTCACCAGAACGCTAAAATTGTTCTAGCGAATAGAAACACTACAGAAATAGAAATAAAAAAATAAAAACGTATTTACCCGAGCGGCCAAACCTTCCTTTTTTGAAGTCGGTTAATAATGATGAGTGTTCTTTGAGTAGCCAAAATAAAAGTATTAACTTTGAAAAAATATTTTCTAGGAAAACTTTATTCTAGGGAGCTTTTATCAAAATCTTCGAACCGTTAAAAGCGTCGTACGGTGCGAACGTACGTTTTTATGTTTATGAATTTAAAACAAGGACTGAGTGAGTTGCTTCGCCTCAGGACTTGAAATAAGCAAGGGAAATGTAATACAACAAGTTTGCGGCAGGGGCGAGCCACAACTTATTTCAACAATAGAGTAACACGACTCTAACTTGATTTCATTAGTTTTGCTTATTGTTTTATTTGAGGTCTTGTTTTCGTAACAGGACGAAGATGTTAAAAGATTTTATTTTATTTCAAATTCAATATTACGATAAACAACATGATGCATTTTATTTTCATTTCAAGATATTTAACTAAATTAAAGTTAAATGCTGTGGACTTTGAATCCAAGCCAAGAATAGGTCAAGCGTTCATTCATAACCGTAACTGCTTTAGTTACAAATTAAATTTCATTAAAATTAACTGAAATCCCATACTGTCAATTTAAAGCTTATTTCAAATTTATTTTTAAGTCGAAAGATTTTTATCACGAAACTCCGAACCCTGCTAAAGTTCCCACTTCCGTAGTTTTTATGAATTAGATTAATATTTTAATTTAAAGAAAAGGATGCTTGGACATGAGTTTGACATAAATCAGTATCAAAATTATTTGCCTATTTTTCAACCATGACCAGCAGTCGTAGGGAGTTTTTAAAGTACTTTCGAAAAGTGTTTGTAAAAAACAACTATAAATAAATATTTTGATTTGATTTACGTCTATAATACGTATGACGTACTATATAGCAATATCAGACTCAGTCCACCTCTACCTCGGAGGGCACGATAGTCGATTGTGCCGGAATATCAGATAACAAATTAAGCCATAATATTTTAACCGGCGCCGTCGCAATGATTACTGATGTTGATCAGCAACGGTGACCACTTACAATAATCAATTGTCATTAGGACATCTTTATTTCAGTTTAACAAAAAGATCCGAGTCACTCAGAAAGTAGCTAATCGATTATCGATTTTCATCTTTTTATTGATTAATATATAGTATGATTGTCTGTAGTAATATCCATAAAATTCAGGAACAGAATACAGTAAGTTGATACCAGATATCAGGCTTCGATAAGGTACGCTTACCGCACAATATCAACAAAACCAAAGTCTGAGTGCTAAAGATCCAAAGTCCTTCCATTGTACACGTATACAATAAACATATAAACTCAAATACGTTACTATAAATATTTTCTCTAACATTTATTAGCAGAAAATTCCATTCAACTATCAAGAGATACAATTGCGACCGCGCTCTTCTATTCAAATGCTTAATTTAGATAACAGGTAACGAGCTTTCGGATTCTCACGGCCTTATTAATGCTACTAGTATTTTATTTGCATACTTCAGCGTATTGTGTCCTACAAATTCTCGTATTATTCTACGTTGAAACATCCATTTATAGTTGTAGAACGGGCACAATTCGCCGTTGTGGTTTTTGTGCGCTCAGTCCATTTGCCCGCGGTCAAATTCAGTTTGAAAACGCTCTAATGTTCCCTTTTGTGCGAAATTAACAAAATGGGTAAATGTTGATGTTACCGGCATTGTTTAGACTTCATAAGTTCTAAGCTCCGCGCTGTTGTCTGAATTTAGTATATAGCTAAATGAGGTCGACATACATTTCAATATAGAATGTAATAAATATATTTGCATGGAAGTGTTGGACCAGCGAATAAACTAAAACAATACGGGTCAATTCATTAAGCATGTAAATCAAAATGAATTAAATATTTTATAGTTTTGATGGAGACAGACACTTAAGTAATTAAATAGAAAAAATAATAATAAAATGCAAAAAATATATGTTTATAATAAATTTGAGATGTGGAATGAAAAATGATGTAAGAAAATTTAAAAATGAACGATGAATCAATGCCTTTCATCATCCAAGGTTTATCGTTGATCGATAATTAATCGACCGCTAATTTTTATCTGTTATTATTCTTGGTCTTTTGTTTATTTATATTAATCACAAATAATTCATTGTTTATGATTCACTTATTCAATGTCCGACATCTAGTTGTCTCTTCAATTGCTGATCGTAAGTTATGTATCCTTGAATATTCACTGTTCAGTGTTCAGTATTTATCGTTTTTAGTTATTAGTTTATTCCTAAACAACAACCTTTCTATCAGGTCCTGATATAGTACTGAACTAATGCAGCAACACACGGTATAACTAATGAATTTAAATTTATGGAACAAAATCAGATTCACCAACACAGATTTCTCGATACTCAAATTAATCATGGAAGATAAGATTCTTAATTGAAAGATAAAAACTCTAGTCATTTTAGAAACACAAATGTCAAAATTATACGGAAAAATTATAATTCGAAATCTCTTTTATATTACCAAGATTTCAATATGCCTGTGGCTACTTTATGTCTTCAACAGAAATTTGAAGACATGAATTGTAGCTTTACCTTAAAAAATTTGGTTATTACAGATTCACAATAATTATAATGTGATTACAACATTTACAAAAATTTATGTTCTTAAGTTGATCTGTGACCAATTTAGATTTACATTTTGATTCATTAGAAAATGTTATTTTATGTTGCAATATGACATTAGCCGAATCCGCTTGTATTTCTTTATAATAAATTATGGGTCAAAAACTACTTATTTCAGTACTTTTGCTATTCTTGTAATGTTTAACTTCTTGTAAAAAGTAACTAATTTTATCAAAAATAATTACCCGTACGGCATTTAAATACTGGAGTCCTTTTATATTAATGAGGCTATTAAATTTAAGTGCAGCAACACATGGCATCTACCGAAAAATGCCCGCGGCCCGCAAAACAATGTCAATACCTCCATTTACTGGCGAACATCAAAAGGTTTATTTTACAGTGTGTTTTTGTAACCCGGTAATTGAATTGGCAAGTTGAAACGATGGAACAATATTTATCTTTATACGATAGTTGTGGATACACAGTTGTTTTTGGGGAATTAAATGGGGGATTGAGTCCTTTTACGACCTCACGATAGATTGAGCCGTTCCGCAAAAGACACGTCTTTAGTGATCGCCAAGTCTCTACTTCCTTACATAATCTTTATAGGCACTATTAATATAAAAACATTCCTCATTTCTTTATAAGTTCGATTATATAGGAAGCCATTAAAAATAAGTTAGCCGTAAATCAATCTTAAGCAAATAGTTCTGTTATTGTGTTTTCAATTAATTTTATTTTATTTATTTATTACACTTTATTGTACACCATAGTTAATAACAGCAGATAGGGCTAAGTATATTTAAATGTGTGTGTTTAATTTTTGTTTATTATAAGTGTATATTAGGTACAAATTGATTTCATGTAACGAAGTGAATAATATTGAACAAGTAATTTTTTGTTTTAAAATACCCTGAAGATATTATAGATCATGCACGTGGAGAAAACGTACACAAAATAATTTCTTCCACGAATAGAAACTTCGTTACTAAATCCCACGTACTTTGAAACTACGTCGAAAAATATTTTCTCTCTAAAATTAAAAAGTAGGAGACTCGTAGAGAAGTGTTTAGCTTTACTCGAGGTGGCACCGGAGCTCGCCTCTCAACACGTTGAAAGTTTTCCTGGAAAAGCGAAAAGCAGCCTGTTTATTGCGTTGTAATAGTTAATTTTTTTGTTAGTTTTAGTTTTTCAAGTGTGTTTAATAAAATAGATTTTCGTAATTGAAGACATGAGTGGATGAAGGTGATATGTCTCATTTTTGGATTTTCGCTGTTTTATGCATGAATGATGGTGTTTTTTATTTTCTATCATATCGCTCCTATTTTTTAAATAAGTACTAAACAATTGGCATAGCCAGAAACCTTTAGTGGATCGAAACACTTAAGGCGTTTTCAAATATCCTAAAATGTTTATACGAAACTTTGAAATCGATTTTCTCGAAATTAGAATTTTGTGATATATCACCTTCATACACTCATGTCTTCAATTATACTTAATTATGAATAGATAATAATATCACACACTCGTAGCCCCACAGTAATATACCTTGTGTAATGGGTACCATGGACAAGAGACAAAGACAAGGATACAAACTCACCCAGACCGAATTCAAATTCAAAATCATTCATATAGGTATTATTTCAATACACTTATGATATATTACTTTACGTTTTTTTTTATTCTACCATCGTTTCGGTTCCCGAGAACAGCAGTTTAAATTGTTTATTCAGTATTTCTTGGAGTAAGGGAATTAATATAATTACAGCTTTGAATTGATCTGATTTAATAGAAGAATTTTAATTGCCCTCATTTAAATTAGCTCCATTCAAGACAAAGTCAACGTTATGATTCGTGTTATAATGATATTGTACCTTTCAATGACATTATCATTAATGAGAACCTGAGAAAGTCAGAGTAGCCTATTTGCCTGGGCAGCAAAAGGTCACAAGTTCGATTCCTGTGAGGGGCAACTATTTACGTTTAGGTACAGTTAAGTCCATTCAAATTTTAAGCACGAAAGAGGAGATGCCACGAGATGTTGTAGTTACTTACGGTTTATCTACCCGGTGAAAAGCTTCCATGGACCGTCGTGTTTACTTTTATCGTGATAATAAAGTGGTTGTTATATTTTTAGGTTAAGAATATACCAGATATCTCGGCGGCAGAGGAGAAGGAAATGATGAGTGCTGAGAGCTCACCCAATTCATCTAGGTAATATTAAATACGTTATATATAAATGATATATTTTCATAAACAATATTAAACTGTTTTATATGAGATGCTACAGATACTGTAATTTTTTTGCCAATATATGTTTTTAATACTAGGCAGATATTTAAATATCATTAATAGTTTGCCAGGTAAAGGCTACTTTTATTTGACTACATCACTAATACAGTTACTCTCTATATAAATATTTGTTGGTCAAATTTCAGATATTCAGACATGTCAGTGCCACCGCGCAGAATAGTGCGAGAAGATTCCAACAGTTCGAGTAGTTCAGACCTTCGGCTCCAACAGGTCCCCAGGGAGGGGCTCAAGCGAGGCCTCTCCTCGGAGACCGAGCGTCGAGAGACCGTCACCTCTGGGGCACTAAGCGACGTGGCCATCGACCTGACCAAACGTTCGGAGGAGAGGCCGGTACGCACCGCCAACTTCTACCAAGAGACACTAGTTACCGATGAACTTCAGCATCGCAGTGTGATAACCCTAAACCCCACCTATGCAACCCCGCAACCTTCAACGTCTACCTCCGCCCAAGTCTATCCGACCCTGGAGCCATTGAAGAAGGTCGTCGTACCCGTGCCAAAGCCCGAACATAAGTTCCAAGTCAGTAGAAGCTCGCCACCTCGCACGCCCGTCACGCCGATATCGCCGGTCGTACCGGCCAGTCCGATCCTCAACATAGACTTTTCTAGAAACTTGGGTAAACCGGAGATCAAAGTTCTGGATACCGCCGTGGCTGGCAGAGTAGCGGTGCCGAAGAACTCGAAGCTCCAGAGGCAAAATTCTAAAGCGAAAGAAGTCAAAAGACCCGAGCCTAAACCGGCGCTGGTGACCCCGGTCGATATCGATCACCTCAATTCTGGTAACCTGCAAATAGACGAAGACTATGATACCTGAATGTTCGTGTGTAAGTTTGTTTGTTTTTATTTTTTGTTGTGCTATATTATTAGTGATACGCCGTGATAACTGTTATCCAAATAAGCTTGAACTTTTTTTATTTTTATAAATAAGTGGTTATGCCGTAAGGATATTTTGCTGAAATTAACAAAATAATCATAAACGAAATAGACTGATCGTACATCGAATATAAATTATATGTTTTTATATCTACAAATATAGATAACTGAGACTAAAACCTAATAATTGTAAAGCAAGTTGGATATTTGTATTGTATAATAAAATTAATATTGTAAATGTTGGTGCAAGGGTTATCTGTGTGAAAGCTGTAACATTTTTTTTAAATCCATTTCCACCTACAAATCTATAGTTGTAACTTCTACTAATAATCATAATTATTATGGTAGTGTTTAATAGTTCTGTGATTTTTAAAAACATATCATGTACATGCAAAACAAATAATATGAATTGAAGATCTGCGTAAAGGTATTCTTTTTTAGTTTGTATAACTGCAATAAAATAGTCACTGAAATATATGTTTAACGATAAATTTAATGAATGCTGCCTTGAAGAGTATATTAAATTATAATATTGTATTCATTTACATAAACTACGCTTACCTCTTTCAAACTCTCGTACAATTATTAGGTGAATATAATCGTCGTAATCTTTCACTGTTTTTGTATCGCGTGAAGAAATCTTATTTGGATAACAATTTCGCGAATTTGTTTACCATGTTAAGTGTTAGGTACACACGCGGTAGCTTTGATATTGTTTTTTGTGTACAACGAGGTTTTTGTCGTGTGAGTGAATGGTGTGTGAATGTTAATTGTTAGGTACTTGATAAGATGAGATTCGCAACGTTCTTTTATAGTATGGTCCGGTTGCTCAAATCATATTGGTTCTTAATATAATGACATTGATATAACCAGTTGACTAATAGTGAAAGACCAGTAAATCTGAATATTCCCAATACTTATTTAGAGATGAGACAATGAATGACTATTTCTTGGCACTGCTGCTTATTTTTTGTATTTTGTAATGAAAAGCAATTAAAATTTATTGACTCGATACTATGAGTAAGTAATTTAGGTTTTGTGGTTAAATTATTGAAAAAAAAAATCTGATTCAAGTGTCCACCGTAAATTTATAGTTCCTTCAGTCTATGGTTACATCAGTGAGTATTTTCAGTTAGATTTTATTGCCATACAAAGAATTATGTAGTCGAATGTTCAGCAAATTGCGTATTTCATTCTACCGGTATAGTTAAATTACAACAATACAAAAAATGCAGACATTTTTAATAGGAATTGGGAGATTTGAACAATTGGACTATAATTATTTGTGACGAATATGTTTGCATAAATAGCAGTGCGTACATACGGAAACGGAAGTCGATTAGCCTTGACTACGTGTACCTAATATTTAAGCGAGCTACTAATGTACAGACTGCCCGATATGAAAACCTAGTGATAAGGACCTGTGGTTTAAACGAATTTGTTTAAAGGCATTTATAGCCGGCTGTAACCAAAAAACGATGGTAAATGCACTTGGTTTCCTCTAAAATGTTTTACTGATTATTTTATTACTAACTTTCTTAGTGAAAACTTTGAAAGTATTGGAAGACCTCTATTGAAAAAAAATGTGTTAAGAAAGATAAAAATAATAAGAACAATTATTATTCGTAAAAATATAAATAATTTTATATTATTAATATTACTGACTTGGATCTTGCTTTATTATTGAAAATGGTATAGGTTATAATTTTTCATTTAACACTGTAACGGCATCTGCATACTGAACAAGAGATGGCGTCACATGATGTTCAAAATCGCCTTATAATTATAACACGTAGGTTAAATCAAAACTTAAATAGTGTTTGTAATGGCGTAGTTGGTTTTATAATATGTAAATTATAAAGTGCTTTAGATGAAACCAAGGCATTCGATGAAGTTTTGCGTGATATTAATCTTGTAAATATAATATTTAATGTCTTATATTACAAGGTTTTCGATTGGGCGTTTAAGTTGCATTTGGAATGTTTGTATGTATTCGAAAAAAAAACGTACTAGTCTTGTGACGTAACATTCGACTAGAGAAGTAACTGACAAATACAGTTTTTTATTTTTTATTTTGTTTTGTTTTCTTTTAACTGTCTATTGTATTGTAACTGGTTTCAAATGCGATGAGTAGATGTAGTTTTCTAGTCCATTTTGGATATTGGAATGTTGTATGAAGGGAACGGTCTTGTAGGTGACAATAAGCAGACTAATAATGTCATTTGACAGAGTAGTATGGATGTGAGAAAGATCGTTTTTAGAACACTTCATGTATGTAGCGGCTGTAAATGACGTAATTATAATGTACTATGGATAGCCTTCATTAGTGATGACATCTTCCTCAATTCATGTAGCACAAAGACGTCACTATATTAGATAAAAAAGTCATAAGCGTTTTCTATAACTATAGATGTATAATTAACAGCTGGCAATTACTTAGAATTTGGCCATATGATCAGCTCAATTTTCTTTATATTGAAGAAGACCAATCATGTTTTATTACCTAAAATCTGATATGAATTCCAAAAAAAAATTATAAAATAGAAACCTTACAAACAATGATATTTAGATAATAAGTATATGATTTTACAAATATGATTTGACATTGAAGCATTGAATAATCCAGAATTTGGGATACTAAAATATGTATGTAATTCAGTTAACTAAAACTTGTGCGAGCTGCATAGTTGCATCAAATTTATTTCAGCAGTTAATTGTGGGTTTAACGGCTATGTTTACTCCAAAAGACGATCTATCAATTCAACAGAATACTTTTTTAGGTACTATGCTAAGTTTCCTTTCCTATATAAGCTTCTATGGCACGCAGGTTAATTACTTCTATAGCAGGGGTGTTATGAGGCTCTGTAAACATTCGGCTTAAAAAGTTTCGAATAGTTCCGAATAGGGGCGCGGTGTATATATCAGACATTATGATAGCTTTTCATTTGATGAGTCTACACACTAATCGCCTCCATACATATATATACATATATATATATGGGTGTAAGCAAAATACAGAAAAATTGTTGTCTCATAAATATTAGTATTTTTTATTGTCTGATTACTTATTCTGTAACCTGTGATTGTAATATTCGAAAATAATTTAATATCCGTAACGGGAATCTAAAAATATCATATGTATATAAAATTCTATAATCCTAGCATGCCCTGCTCTATTGGTAAGATTATCTTTATAGCAAAGTTTTAGTAGGTTTGATCTTCTGAATGTCAAGATAAATGATCTAGCAGTTAATACCTTTTCATATTTAGTAATAGTTCGTTTATTGAAAACGAAGCCGTGATTGTGGATACAAGTCAATTTAACCGCTTTTAAGTGAAACAATTTCACAAAAAAATATTTATATAGGACTAAGTTTAAATAATGACGACACGAAAGCAATAAAGAATATTTATATATAAGAAAAACTTTGACAATCAGCACATGTATAGAAAGCCATAATTATTTTATTACAATGGCAGTTCAAGATGGTTGTTTACAATACATATTTATTACCATTTATGCTACGAATATGTTGTAAATTATAATATAAATATAACTTGGTGATACGTCAGCGTTGTTTAATTTATACCACATTATGAATTCCGACATAAAGAAATTACAAATTAGGTAGAGACCTATTATTTCAAAAACGGCTATTGGTCTATTGCTTGCTTTTTGGCCAGCAACGCGTTGGTAACTTCCTGGCTTTGCTTATGTCCATATATGCAGGTCTGCTCGTTTGCCTGATTACGACATAAAAAATCGGAAGCAAATGCGCATGGGGCTCAACAGCTTCTGTGACAGAATTGATCCTTCTTTGACCTTAATCCTTTAGTATTCCAACTCCTTTCTAACCTCCTGATTCGGCCCAGGTAGGTAGTAGGTACCTACATAGTACCCAAGTAGTCACTTGCACATTCAGTACACTATAGACGAGTCTCTGAAGCATCGTTGCCGATAAACTGACTTATCTGACTTGACTGGGCTGAATGTTTGTCAGAGAAAGTAAAAGCTTTGTACGTCTCTGTCTAGGGGCTCTGGATGTCATAAAATTCTTTAAACCTCTTAAATCTTGACGGATTGCTCGATTGTTTTTATTGTCATATCAAAAAATAATTTTATCTTATCTGACCGTCTGCAGTAGCGGTGCGCAATAGCCTTAGCGCTACTGCACGAGCTACTATAGAACACTAGTGGCATAATCATTGCGTATGTGAGTATTGTAATTATTCAGTCGTACGAATAATGAGAGCAGTAGGCAACATTTAAGAACTGGTTTGTGCTAGGTCAGTTAGCGCATAACGTAACCTAGATTTCATTGAGGTAGACAAAACTTGGTATCTACTAACACTAAGTATGAAC
>DWJN01000448.1:0-24164 GCA_018248895.1 Carystus phorcus
TGCCGTTTTTGCAAAACTCTTCATTGCTAAGAGGAATAGGAGAGGAACACTATTCCTCTTAGCGTGATGTTATATAGCCTATAGCCTTCCTCCATAAATGAACTATCTAACTAATCTATTTAACTAAAAGAATTTTTCAAATCTGTCCAGTAGTTTCTGAGACAAATAAACAAACAAACTCTTCAGCTTTATATATTAGTATAGATTAATTTATCGGATTTGGTTTTTGTATAACAATATACTCAACCTGTATACACTTATTATCAATACACTTATGCATGCCATCTATTTCATTTTATCACCGTTTCGAGGTACTTTAACATCGAGGATAACAAATGACGATACATATCCGATATCCGAATGTTGATAACAACATCACTAACATCTCTAAACTACTTCATGTTTCTGATTCATTCATTGCTCTTTATTCGTTGCCTATTCAAAAGATTAAGCCTTCAAACATTTGGTTATCGTCGCGCGTAGAAGCAACACATTTTAAACTTTATCACGAGTGCTTAAGAAAGTTTATTAAATTAAACTTAATTTGTGTTTATTTTTATATTGTTATATAGTTTAACTGTAGTGACTTCAGTTACTTTGTTATATTGTGGTTTGAATGATACGTGAAGTGACTGTGATAAAGAGTTTATTTATGAAAAGTTTCAGCCATGGTTTTTACAATAACTTCTAAGAATTTGGATATAACTCCACATGAAGACAAAGGGAGTGTTTGGAAGCAATGTTTGATATCATTTGTTTGTGAGTTATGTTAAAATGTTTAAATTTGTGTTATTTAATTTTATTTATTTACTAGCAGACTCGGCCACGCGTTGCTGTAACTGGTTTACATATTACATTAAGCGGACTAATTACGTTTCACCGCCATCTGTTAGAATCTTATAGAACTAATCCTTTGTAAGTTATTAAACAAATAATTAGCAAAATGGTATTGCGACAATAAATTGAGATATAAGCTATCCTATCGTTTAAGTTGGATCAAACTACACACGGTGTGCAAAGTTTAATTAAAATCGGTTAAGTTTAGGAGTCCATCGCGGACAAACACCGTAACACGCAATTTATATTAAGATTTATTGGAATAAATTGCCTGAGTCGATTTTCCCGTTCGACTATAATGTTAATGTCTTCAAGTTAAAAGGAAGTTTTTTAATAAGTTAATACGCTAGTAAAGTAAATAAGTTAATATGAAGGCTTCTACTAAGTTAATGCGCTTTACCCAAGACTACATCACCGCTTACCATCAGGTGGGACTGTAGTCAAGCATTGACTTAATAATTAAAAACAAAAAAACTCGAATAGGACGGTATCGTATTGACAAAATATTTATTTTCAAAATTTTTAATGGTATTTTATGTATATAACATTTTATTTATTTGAAACGTGTGACCAAATAGAACTTATTTCGCGTGACCAGTTGCACCATAATTCTAAAAAACGAGCACACAACCCACGTGGTTATCACAAGTGGTTATCGACCATCAGATATATGGAAATGTCTTACAAATATTACAATGTACAATCAGCAAATATGTAAATATACATCTTTATATATATAATTCCTTTGTTCGTGTGTATGTCACCGAATTCCGAAACGGTAGGACCGATTTTGATGATTTTTGCGTGTTTAAATGGTTTTGAGAATGGTCTAGATTCACAATTCGATTTGATAGAAATTAAATGTTTTTATATGCTGCAAGATAACATCTGCCGGGACAGCTGGTCGTTATAATATTTAGATGTATTTATTTATACGGTAATTGTTAAAATTTTATCTATAGCACAAAAATAAAATATTAGATTAGAGTGAATAGCGGTATTTATACTAAGAGGCTTCTTTATTTATCCCTTAATTAAAGAACTAAAAATTTCATTGTTGCCGTTAAATGTATAGAAGAGTTTCCGATTTCCATTCCTAGCCGAAATAGTCGTTTATACAATAAAAAAATGTTTATGGACTGTTTTTACTTTTGATGTCTCAATAATGTGTGTATATAGGTACAATTATGATAATGAAAATAAACAATTATAAAATATGTTACATATTTTATTTACGAATAAACTATACAAGAAAAAAAATACTTTTATGAACGTAATAATATTCACCAAGTGTTCACGCCAATTTGCGATATCACTTACAATAGAAACGAGTTTACGATAATAGAGAATAATGTTAGTCATTTGGAAACCATTCTAATATGAATTCAGTCAGCCAGAAACATGATAAATATTGCAAAGCCATTTAATAATACAAAACGTGTTTCTGACACCATTTGACAGACAAGGGTTGAAAGACGAAATGTCTAGACCATTCTGATCTTCAGGATTTTCTAAATTTATTAAGTGTTGGCCAGTGTAAGAGTTCGGATTTATTTTGAATATTTAATAATGAATACCAAATTGGAATTATCTGTGTAAAAAATTTACAATCCCACAATGAAAATATGAATGTCTGCCCCGATATTAGGACCTAGATCCCTTAACTTGGATGACATGGTCCATATCTAGGTGTAGATCATACGCCATCATAGCTTCTTCTTTAATCTTTATCTGATCTTTATAGTCATAAGAAGAAGGCAGGTATTTTTTTAAAACTACTAATGTCTGGGTACTCATGGATACACAGTATAAAAATGCTGTAAGAATGGACCCTTGTGGAACTCCGGCATTTGTTGCCACTTGTTACAAAGGAACCTTCAACAGTAATGTGGATTTGTTCATTTATAAGTTCTTTATCTAGCCTAATAGTAGATGAGACTTCTACATGTATAACTTTTAGTAAAATAAGGTGGTAGAAATCGATCCTAACTGTTATCGAAAGCCTTTAAGAAACCTAAAACTGTACGTTTATACTAACGAATGTTCTCCGTCAATATACATGCGGTGTAGCTCAGCCCATGCAAATAAAACAAAAATACGGAGATCTGATTGTACCTAATGAAGAGCTAAGATTTGTCTGATAATAATGCTGCCCTTTTCTAGATATGTACAAGAACATGAATATTATACAAAATTAACTTTTTTCGGATACTTCTTTTTCTATATCTTCAAATCAGCGCTGTTTCATGTCTCATATTTAACGAGCATATATTCAGTGCGAATAATTTCTAAACGAGGCCTTTGATATTTGATTCTTTAGAACACTTTACGCGACTCCATTCATTAATTTTGGGACGTATTTCTATATTTTAATATGAGCATATTGTGTAATAGTACATAGGTATATAGGTATAATTGATGATGAAGGCAAAAGATTAGAAACGAAACGAAACGAATGTATTTTTCTGAAGACGTTAAGATTGGATTGAACTGTATAAAATTGCTAAAACTAAATTTAAGTAGGTTGTGAACTACGAGTACATGTAATAGGCAAACATTCTCTACTCTATCGTTTTTCTTTATCAATTGGCTTCGTATAAGACAGCTCATCAAAGAAATTTGTTCAAGTGTAAAAGAAAATCCAATGTCTCCGTTTCCACAACACAATTTTTGCGACAATGGTTTTTTAAACTCATGCTTGCCTACTTCTTTGTACTAATTTAGTAAAGCTTACTAACCATTATTAACGCGGATTGCCCATTTTTTTCTAACCTGTCTATGTTGCCTTTGAAAACGAATTTTTTAAACTCAGGTGTCTCGCTTGCTCAATTGCGACGTAATTTATTAAAACTTGTTTAAGCTATTATTACATGAGGGACAAGTTTTCATTTGATGAAGTATATACATTTCTTTTTGTATTAACTACAGAAAAGTACCTTTTTTATTACCCTCTAAAAACAAAATGTCCGTAATAACTTTTATTTCCTATTCAGCGGGAGCAGACCCATTCCGGGGATAAAGCGTGCAAAATTATGACTCATAATATAAATTACAATCGCAAATTCATCTTAATCTATTCAGTGGCTTCGTATTAAATACACAGACGAAAAATCCACAAAAAATCTTGACCGTTAATATTTGACGTAAAAGTAAAAAAAACATTTTTAAAACTTGCTTTCAAAACACCTGGTCAAAATTTTCATTTATTTTCCTTCTGGGAACGTCCGCCATATTGGATTAAAGTGACGTCACTAAAAAGGGATTTTCAATGAATCGCGTAACTTCAGCTCAATCGGTTGATGATTCAACTCAATTGCTTTCACACAAACAAACATTACAGAGCGAGATAAATCAAAGAATGTAAAAAGTAAATTTTGTCTGGTTTATGCGTTCTTAACATGAGTGTATATTTATTAAGAGACTGTTAGACTTTTAATCTGCTACCTGCAGCGTCGGCGGTTGATTTAGGTCTTAGATAAGATTGCGACTAATCTAGTGCTCCGGAAATTATCATAGAGCTAGTTGAGCGTGGCTTATTTGATAATACTGCGAGTGTTGCAAACGTGACATCTTTGTTTTTACACAGATGTCCTCCAAATAATAATAACGTTCTTTGAAATTGCCAATCAGATCGAAAATCGAAACGGAATGAAATAAATTCTATTAGTATTGAAGTTATTTTTTTAATGAATGCAAGAACTTTAGTCCCTCAGTAAGGTTTAATATAAGTTAAATAAGTAAGCTAGTAATATAATAATAATGTTAAATAGGTTTTAAAAACTAGTCAAATACCCTATTCGTAAAACACATCAATAGGCAAGTCACGCATCTACTTTGGAACTTTGGTATAGTCTAATAGTTCAACATTCAATTTTCTCTGGAACATGAAAAAAGGTGTAATAAAAAAAAACTTTTCTTCAGTACATTAAATTGAATTGTTCGTTAGAAACGATGCAAGGTATTTTTGGAATCAAATTCTGTACGCGACTTGCAGTAATAATTAATTGGTTGAAATATTGTATGTAAATATTTATAAAATAAAAATGATTCTCTCTTTCTCTTTTAAGGGTAGGATATCTATTATTCCTAGGATTATTCACTACTGATGTGGTGTGATTAGACGGAAATAATGTCATCCATGTTATTTATTAAACGTGAATGTCACAGATTAAGTTTTGCCAGGAATAATTTTATTAGAAAAAACCACAGATAAGATAATTTTTATAGGGAAATGTTTTCGATAAATATATCTATATTTCTTTCACAGCCATGGATTCTAGGATTTTGGCCATAAAATATATTCAAGATACATGAACATATTTTTTAAACAGAGGTTTTAATTTCTTTAAACAAAAGGATGATGAATGAATGACTAGATGACCGGCGCGGCACGCGGCGTGGCGTAGTGGTAACAACGCCGGGGCGTCATTCGAAGGGTCCTGGGTTCGATTCCCAGCGAGGCAGAAATTTGAATGATGGGTTTAAATTTCTGTTCTCGGTCTGGATGTGTGTATGTATTCCTGTGTAGCTCATGACAACCTCGATAAGTGGAATCCTAGTGTGGGGCTATGAGTTATGTGGCGTTGTTTATTTAATGTTTGATGTCTTCCTAGCAAATGAGTTTTTAAATATAAGTTTTAAGAGCAAATTTCTTATCACACCTATTTGCAACGACTGAGAATCAAATAAGTTTTTCCCAATCGGATAAGATTAACGTCACTGATTGATTTGAATCTTGAGATAACGTTAAAAGATGTGAATACAATATCATAGCGAGTCCAAAGAGCCAATAGACATAAAGGAATTATATCTTCGCATGTATTGAAGTGGTTCCGTTGTGCTCTAGATTTAGAACCGGTAATAACCGGTAACAAGCGGTTATTTTCAGCTACAATGACACGGCAATTTATACGTCCTTTGTAGCGAGCATCTAGTAGAAAAATCTCATTAATTTTATTAATGTCTTTTCGTTATTTTTATACGAAACGAGTTTTCTCCCAATGGTCGAAATTCGATCACGATCGTTAGGCATAAGAAATTCGAGGACAATTTGTTATGTAAATTTTCATGTTTGGGACATTATTATTGGGACATTAGGCTACTTAAAAAACAATTTTGTTCTTTGTCCTGTACTTTATTTTATGGTTTTCTGCTTAATTATGACTAAAATCGAAAAAAAAATTAAAACGGTTTCATTGTCAATTAACAATTAAAACCACATGTTTTGAAAAATATTTAAGACCTAAGGAATGAATGAATGAATGAATGAATATTTTATTTGCTGAAATTGTGGTTTACAATAGGTCTTATTGCTAGTATAAGTACACACAATTTACCATATTAGTGGCGTGCAAAATTTTTTCTGTCCATTTGATGATTACAATTTCAATTGATTAGTAATTAATTATCATATTTACAATGTCAATTTTTTATTATTATCGAACCATGTCTGAGTGAATTAAATTATAATTATAAATTTGTCGTCACGTGTAAATAATAATGTTTGATGCAAAATATAAACTTTTGCTTTAAAACTTACTTTTACGTCAAAAATAGATAATGGCAGTAACAATTTTATTATCAAAGCTATGATTACGTAACGAAATAAAAATTATTAAAACAAATTAATTTAAGTATTGAGAATACTTTGAATAAAACTATTAGAATTTTAATTGCCCTGATTCATACCTACTCGTCCAGTTCAATAACTCGAATATCATAGTTACAATGTTAACTCGATTTAACCGTGATTAGTTTAAAAGAAAAATACAGTTTTTTTTTATCTGAGTTTAAGGATTTTTCTTTATAATTGGAAAACTACCTCACTATGAAACTTTTCCCATGTATGCCTTGTTAAAGTTATAGCACTAATGTTTAAATTGATAAGACATACAGATACTTAGTAAAAAAAATGAAATATTGTCGTAAAAATACAAGTATATTATTACATGCTTATTTGTTGTAAATTATAAATTAATTACAATCTGTGGAATTGATGCCTGTGCTTAATCTCATAATCAATTCCAAAATCTATAAAATACCGACAAAATTATATCTATGAATGAATTATACATTCTACCTCTCCCATAGCACACAAACATACTAATATATACATATGTTCATGCATCCATTTTCCAATAAATCCCATTACAATGTACATTATTATATTTTGAAGACTATCTGTTATGACAACTGTATTATAATTTTAATTTAAGATATCTAAGGTAAGATGGGGAAATAAGAATTTACCTTAATATTTCTATTACAAAGTCGGAGAGATTTTGTGTAAAGAGAATTATTCCCATCCTCGGCTTTTCATCTGTGATCAATTACGATCAGGTGTTTTACATTGTTGTTCGACAGTGATTAATAAAAAAGGAAGCAAAGATCGAAAAACAAAAATATCCAATGGCCTTTATGCAAAAAAACTAATTTTCTCTTCATGCAATATTAAAACTAGTTCTACGTTTGACAATAAGGTTTGATTATGGTCAAAAATGATCAGACTCCCTTTCAATATAATTTCACTGACTAAACTCTGTGAATCCCGCTATATGACCCATACGCATTAGGGCAGTGTGTGTTGGTTATGCTGTTCTATAGCTGTATGTAGATGTGTCTGTGGAGTTCGCGGCAGCATGCGCAAGCACAAATCGTACGGCATTCCTGCGCCCGCGCGGCCGCCCGGCCGCCTCGGACGGACGAGGTGAGCGAGACAGCTCTGAAGATGATATTGTGCCATCTCACTCGGAGCGCTCGCACTCGCAATCCTTTCCTTTCTACCTGTTGCGCTATAACAAAAACCCGGTCCTTAGAGCCGCTACCTTACGTGCATTGAATGAGGATCGCAGGAGGCTACGGCTCGGCCCATATAAAGATAGGGCAAGGGCTATTATACGTACACGGCGATGCGAGGCAAAACTCGTCGGGAGTCTTGGGGCACTATTTACCGTGGGGATGCGTGGACAAAAAACGTTCGTATTTATGTGCGCCGATTGCATAATGGCTACTCGTTTGGGGAGCGCCACGAGTGCGTGATTTGTTTACCAATCAATTAGAAGGAATTTTTGCTGCCTTTATGTCACCTTGCTCGCGTTAGCTAACGCGCAAAACAAGAGTTTTTATTATTTTTGTTCAATTTATAACTTTTGCTTTAATAAAAGAGACAAAAGTATTAAGTATGTTTTAAATTATCGCTGTTTTGTAATCCAGAGATTACTAAGGTATTTATTCATTTATGTACATAAATTGTATGGGCCATCAAAGGTAAATGGAATGTTTTGGAAAACTCTCGAATAGCGTGGAGGAAACTATTACTTGGTTTATGTGTAAATAAACATGCCGGGTATTGTGAGTTTGCAAGCACAGTCAGAATTTTGTAAGCAATGTTTTAGTTGGAGAAAACGAAAAAGTATGAAAAATTGTTCGTAGGGTTACTGTGTAGCACTGAAACATTATAATTAGATTAATTATATTAGTAGGCTTAAAGAATGAAATGTTTTGCTCTCAGCCTCCTATGAATACACGCTATTTGCTAATATGCAATGCTATATATCCAAAGGTAGCCCAGCTCTAAAGAAAAGTGTTGACATAATCGATGTAAGTGCTGATAGATAAATATTAAATAAGTAGTTTTTATCTGTTTCCGTTTCATACTCTTATAAATAATAAAATGTACGTTAGCATATGAATCGACACCAAACGGCGTAGAAAAAGACAGGTATGTGTTACGTGTACGCGAGTATCCAGTTCCATATAAACCATTAAAATATCTACAACGCGCTATGTGAAGTACTATATGAATTATTATACTTTTTGTGGAATCGTAAACGTCTTCAGCGTTCTCCATCGGTCGTGACGATTACGTTCCGTACTCAGATCGGAACTATTCAGCCGCAATAGCACAAAGCTCGTTCGTGACGTGGCTGACATTCGCCGGTCCGTGATCTTGGCAATGGGCAATGGTGGCTGGGCGCTGCGGTGTGGCAACGCTATTCTCTGTGCTAAATCAAAACGACACAAAACCAATTCTCGCGACTGTAAAATAACACGTATTACTTGTAGACAAAGTTTAATTTCAAACAACAACCGTATGAGTTTATTTCTTTATGATTCTGTAACGTGGAATTGCGGTCGCTGTACCCGACCCCTCCCCTGCGCACTCGCTCGCCGGCTCCACGCCACAGCCTTTTGACAACCGGTATAGGTAACAATAGTACCTACACGTCGACATTAAGCGCTTGAGAATTTTCTGACGTTTAATTCACCTAACGAACCATACTCGTAATATTACTTCTTCAAGTCAAAAACGTCGAAGCCCGCACAATTACTTCGTCAAGATTGCTGACGTCTCTACCGTATGTCGCAGCTCGTAGACCCAAAAATGTTATTAAAAATTAAAATTTACTTTTGAAACATTGCAACTCAACATATACCTACTAGTTAGTTAAGCGGCTATTCAAATTCAATTGGCACTTATCAATATTCAGCTACTTACGTCAGGTTGTTATGATAAAGATCAAATACCTACGTACAGTAAATCTAAAGTAGTTTTACCTATCAAAGGTATGTTACCTACCAGTAATTAATACTAGACACCTTTACTACCTACAGGCAAATAATTACAAAGAAATAAAATTGTATTTTACAGACCTTATTGTAAATCATTGAAGTGTTACTTGAACATAGGAATGTTAAAAAGATCTTCTATAAGAGCTGTGAGGTCCTTTGTACGTAGATGATGATCAATAGCCATCCAATCAGTCTTTTTGATGTCAACAAACTTTCAAAGAGCTGTCATTGGTAATTGAAATTATAAGTAGAAGTACAAGGCAATGTAACGCTATTTCTTCTATCGAGGAAGGCTCGTGCCTCCAATTGAATAATATGACTGTCCAGTTGAGTGTAATCACTGAACCGGTTCTTAGCATTAATACCAGGGCAATTTATTTGCCACTAGCTTTAGCTACCGACTGTGTATGTGAAACAGTAGTTTTATGAGACAGGTTTATTTCATTAATCGCATTTTTTTTAAGAACTGATTCTGTTTTCGCAAATTTTAAAACAACTAAAGAAGGTAATTTGAAACCATTTTTAACAGTTGCTTAAAAAACTGTAAATAAAAGCGAAAATATCAGGAATATATGTGTGATAGATAACGAATGAGCTAATGATGCTGTTGGTAAGTGGTCAGTGTTATTTTTGAACTCCAAAAGCATCACACATTGCCAGCCAAGAGGAAGAGAAGGATCAGTTTATTATATGATCTTTAACACTGCAACCTAAACATATAAAAACTGTAAATCATTACACGGTTGATTTTCGATTTCGGCAGCTAGCCAGGCAGGTAAAAAACCGTACCGCAAGTATTGTCGGCATTGAACAGGGTAGTACAAAGCTCGGTACTCCGACAATGGGATCTGGCGTCTTTGCCCTATCTAAGCAGGATGTACCACGAGAAGAGATTGGTTTTTAGGCAAGGATCAATTGCTGCTGATAAAGTAACTTGTAAGGAAATATGTAACTAGCCGACAAACAAATGATAAGAGATCGCCGCCTTTGGACAAAAGCAGAGCCAAAAGATGTCATTAATGTGTCGAAGACCAAGAAAAAGAGAGAAGAAAAAGTACTGGCTCTCAAGCGTCCACTCGGAATACCATGAATCGATGGCGACCGATTCAAACAAGATATATGAGATATACGTAGTTATGTTACGAACAGACATCCCTATAACAAGAATGTTTCAGATGGTGTAAGATTGCGCGTGCTTGGATGCAATCATCGGGAATGCATAAAGTGTACCGTTGCCGCGTTGCTTGCGATCTGTTACGACGACACACTTGGACCTATCTGATGTTGATGCATCTGTCACTGAGCTTTACGAATCTCTAGTACGTGGACTTTTAATTCAATTAAATTAGATACCCCTACCTAAGCCTATATATCTTTGGCTTCTGTTTATTTTTCCATACTACGAGTGTCGTGAGTTACGATATGAATTGTAATTTTATGTTGTTTCTGTCGGAAAGCTGAATATTCTAAATTCAAATTCAAAATAATTTATTTACATAGGTATTATTTCAATACACTTATGCACGTCCTTTTTTGATTCTACCACCGCTTCGGAAAAGTGCTTTTACATTGAGGAGAAGATACGGTGAAAGATATAGGATGTCATAAAGGATATGTAAAGTATGTATATACGAGTAATTCATATAAATTGTTTCCTTACAGGATTATTTTAATGTTAATATCAATTAGAATAATAAAATTTAAACTAGATAAATTACAATACATTCTTACAGAATGTACATTACCTACATGTAAACGATTATAAAATGACGTCACAAATTACAGGCATCTTCAAATTATGAGATAAAAGTTTAGGATAAAGTCAAGACTAATAACTAACTTAAAAGATGATTATAAACTGCAAATGTACACCTAGTTATTATGCGACATACCCATTTATATCATATTCAGTATTTGTTTCGTGAAACGTGAAAATATTCAGAATAAGTGGGAAAGCTTCGAACGTTGCATATGTGCTTACGGACGATCGCGCATTGTCAATAAAATCAGTTGAGTGGAACCGACATTGGCACCCGCTGTTGCTAGATAAACTCGAAAAAGGTTAGCGTTGCCAAGAACTTGAAGCGGCGCGATCCGGCGAGGTGGAACCGCGCAGGCGCACGCTTTGCGGCGATGTGGCGTTGCGCAACCAGCGCTCCCACCGCACATCGTCATCGCGCCACTGATGTAGTAAGAAGATGACGTAGATATTATAAGTAAGCATAAATTGCCACATTGAAGTCATAATATATACAATAATAGGATATTTTTTTATTATCTTAATATATATAAAGTACGTGTCACGGTGTTTGTCCGCGATGGACTTCTAAACTATTTAACCGATTTTTATCAAATTTTACATATCGTGCCCAGTTTGATCTAACTTGAAAGATAGGACATCTTAAATCATAATTTATAGTCGCAATATTATCTTATTGCAAATTATTTGTTTAATATCTTACAAGTCACAGCAACGCGTGGCCGAGTCTGCTAGGTTATATATGTTGCAGAACAACGTCTGCTGGGTAAACTAGTAGTATATATATCTTAACCAACATATAAAACTACAAGAATAAAATCAATTATCTATAGTCTCAAATCGCAGCTTCTAGCTTGTACTTTGAATCTTTTATGAGATTCTGTAATTAGAAAATTATTAATAATATAAACATGTTATTTTTCTGAAGATTTTGCTATAACACAATATTCGTGTTTATGTTAAAAAATAGGTTTTTTTAAAAAAGAATCCGATGTATGTAGTTAGTTATCCTTGTGTAGTTTATGATGATGAGGCAAAAATATATTACATTGAAAAATTATGTAAGAAGATCTAGTACATTGGTATAAATTGAAACTGAAGAAATTGATCATACTTTGTTTAGAACATAATATAAAAAGGAATGATTATACCTTTGCTAGTCTTAAGCATTAGGACTTTTCGTGAATAGAAAAACATCAAGCAGGGATAGCACAAGATCAATCCATGAAATTTACAATCACTATTACTTAAACATGTACAGAAATGAACCCACAGTAATAAATAGTTTTTGATAAATGAAGAATTAAGCCATATTCATTTTTAGTTACTTGATGTTACCTTACCTTGATCCCTATATAAATTGAAGAGCTTGCACGACGAGACCTCTTGAATCTCAACTTGTATTGAACATTGGAAAAAAGAACCATTACGCTACATCTGATTGAATGTTCATTTTATGCCTTAATTACTGTTTTGTTAAATAATGATAAAAAGATTGGAATTTTGTACAAGAAAGTAACTGCGTGAATACAATCGACTCTTTTACTTTTCTTTTACGAAAGGGGAATCGAAATTAGTCGTCTAATATCTCCCTTATATAATAGATAGACTCAGAATGTTTACATATACGCATAGTATGAATAAATCGATGAACAGAATAGCCATCTTGATATTTTAATAATTAGGCATTATAATTATATAAGTAATACAATCTAATCATGTAATATCAAATGATATCAACGACAGAAAATATGTAAGAAAAGTTAAACTTTAGTAAGTAACGAAATACATATTTTGTACACGTTTGTAAATCGTGTTAGCATCTTTGACTGGTCGCAAAAACCTGCGAAAAATTTATGTTTTTTCTTTGATCCTACAAAGTAAACAAAAACGATTCGGTAGCACACGATACTCAGTCGTAGTTGTTTTGTTTGAATTAGCAAAACAACTAGCTGCCACCTTGCGAACTCGTTAGGGGCATTTTTTAATAACGTATGATTTATGATAGCCAGATTAAAGGTTTATTTGACGTTAAATTTTTCCTAACGGTCCCATATTAATACGAACTTTGAGGGTACTGCGTTTTATGTTTTATAGAATTAAGTTTCTTTTAATTTTCTTTTTTACAACGTTTAAGTTTTATTCTATTTTGCTTCGGACTTAAAAGAACTGACATCTTTTACACTGTCTTACATAAGTACAGTTTTGCGAATAGTATAAATGAAGACAAGTTTTTCAAACATTATCAAAAGACCCGTTTATATAAGATCTTTTTCATTTATGTTTAGAAGTAGTATTTATAAATGCAATACTTTCTGACAACATTACGAATACATTTTGAATATTATAATGGAAATCACAAAAAGAGATTCGCACTATCTGCTAACAAAATTATAACAAATCTTTGAAGAATTATCGTTAAGTTGTAGAATTAACACATCAAATCACGGAAGTGCGCAAGTAAGCGGTACTGTTAAGTCTTACAAAGGCCGATGAAAGACGGAAGTATTATTTGGCAAATGATTTGAAGTAAAAAAAAACCGGTGGGTTAGACACTACCTATGATTATTATAAAGATAAATTCAATAAGAATTTCAGTATGAATAAAGTAAAAGCGGAAAAGATCCTAACCAGTAAAACAAAATAAAAGCATAAGGAAAGACAAACACCGACCTAGGGTCCTATTTATAACTGAAATTTGTTTAAACAATAAATAGTTGTAAAATTTATTGATGCTGTTTTATTGCATATTTTGTTACATCCTAGCATTATATCCGTTACAGAATACCCTTCACTGATTGTTCTGTTTGGGTCGTCCATTATTTCTTTAATCCTTTTGATGATTACGATTTTGCCGACAAAGTTCTATCGCATACATTGTGAAATAGCAAAGCAACCAACATACATGCAAAAATATGATAACTAGGTATTCCTTTATTCAAATTATTTAAAGACTTCAAGAAATATAATGTCATAACGAATGACAAGATGTGTTTTAGGACCGTATTCATAAATTTTTAAACACCGTAAACCTCAATTTTGCTCAGATTCACTTATACCTTGAAAATTTTGTGATTCATGTGGTGATTTGTTTGACACAGATTTGAAAATGTAAATTGTTCTCTGAACCACCCGTCATTTCGAGAGCTAACTCTCAATATTTTTAAATCAAGTTTAAGAATTATTTTAGATTCAATTGATTCCATATCTAATGAAAAAAAATGGAACGCAGAAATCTTTTAATTTAATGTTAAGTTATAAAACAAGATAATAAAAATTTTAAATATGTATACAACTCCGTAGACGAAAAGCTTAACAGTTGAGAGCCGACATGATCAAAGAGACATTGTTAAAATGAAAGTACAGAAAGGCATTTCGGGATTTATTAAGGGATCTCCTATGCATAAGCACTTTTACTGGAATCTGTATTTGTGACGGCATAGTTCGGTGGCGATCGACGCAGGCGCAGGGGAGGCAGGGGGCGGGCGGGCGGCGCCGGCGCGGGCGCGGGCGGACCTGTTCGGGCAACGGTGTCGCGGGCACCGCACACCTACTAGCTCTCAGTCCTTTCGCAGCGGCCAACGGTACCGCATGTGCCGCTAGCTGCTCCACACTAAATAAACATCAGCGACGCGAGGAAACTTACCGTGCAGTGTTATGATGCAAAATTGTGTTGATCGATTTTGGACGGGGTGAAATATTATAGACCTGGTGATACAGACGAACAGGATTCCAGTGTAGTGTTAAAAACGATCGAAGATGCCGAAGATCTTCCTTATAAAAAAGCGGCTCCAGCAGCAGCAACTCGGGCTACAAGAGGGCCAGGAGTTGCTAGCGAATAAAATAGACCTGCTCTGTCCCGGCTCTCCTCTTGATGATGCTCCCATACCTCTTCTTTCGAAAAAGGATAAAGAATGTGCCGGTAAGTCGCTCAATATTCATGAGTATAAAGAGACCATTCATCAAATGAACCGTCTTTCTTTAATTTTGTTTTAAATAGCATAACGATGCGATTCAGTATCTGCGCAAGATTCTTACATGTGTAACTCGCCGATGTATAATTTATTTTTCACAACTTACGCTAAATGTTTTTAGTAATTTTGGATGGATTCGTTTCAACAAGGTGTATTTTTGTTATTTGGCTGTCCATAATATTCATGTTTACTAATGGTCCGTTATTTGAAACGTCTCATTTAACACTTCCTTCATAGCGGCCACTTGTCAACAAAAAAAGGATGACTGTTGCTTGGACAGAATCCTGTTCTCAGAACTCCGCATCGCTTTGCGAACTTACCTGAGATCATTTGGGACTTGCGTGATCCTTAAACATTTTGTCAATAGCAGTTTGTTTAATTGTTTTAGGTTTGCAATCTGACCTAAATTGAAGGTAGATATAAATTTTACAAATTTTAGCTATGCTAAAATACCGACCAGCGTATTCACAAACATTATTTACAGTCAGTTCAAAACCAAACCTAACATCAAATACGCTAACGGGATGAAGTAGCAACAACACGTGAATCACTGATATAACTGTCGTGTATTCGCGATTCTCGGCACATGTTTGCTTATATAAATGTGCTAAAAACTTGCCATACATGATAGATGTGACTGGCTATACTTCTCATTTCTAATAATAGTCTTAATATGATTTTAAGTGTACGACACTTTATTCTTATAATTTGTTATATCTGCAGATAATCTGATTATATACAATTTGCTGTTTTCGTAGAAATAGGTTTATTTTTTTTTTTCGGAAAAAGGACAGTAAATTCGTATATACATATATTGACCATATTTAGTATAATACTTGTGAGACGCATAAATTTTGATTTTGAAAACTGACTCCCGAGTCACGATAATTTTATTGATTATGAAGTAGAAGAAAATTGTAACAAAGGTGGATATGATGTTAGGTTAGGATCATTTAGTTGGGATAACATATACGGCGAGTGTGAAGTCGTCATAGCACGAGACAGGAATTGACCGGACGATGTAGGCAGCGAGGTGTCAATGATTGCCGCACAATGGCGCCGCTTCCGCCGGCCATCGCGCGCTTTGTATTTAGGTTACTCACCGCAATCTCAATTGTCATTTCAATATAATTAACTGTGCGCGAATGAACAACGCGTAACATTTCACCGTTTATTGTAATGTTAATTTGATCTGATGATCTTCATTTGTATGGTTCGTACTCTCATTACCTAATGAGAACCATGATTGACAATTTCATTTTTTTAAACGTTTGTAGACTTGGATTCCGGTTATTTTGGCATGAAAATACACAAACACATCGTATATCTGTCTTTAACGGCATTGGGGATAGTAACCAAAATTCCCACGATATAATAGAGACCATTGAACTAAATATACAGACTAAAATTAGTTAAATATAAAATTGTTTAATAAAATTAGGCAATCTAATTTGTAATTGTACGTTACCGCAAATTACATAAGACAAAGCGGAATCGGTCGTACCGTTACTGAAAGAAGTGCCCGCATACAATTATCATTTAACCATTCGTTCCTAAAGGGCGAATGAATAAAAAACAGCAAATAATTACAGGTGAATTGGCACCTGTGCGGGAAAGGGCAAGTGAGCCCAGTACTCTGCCACGAAGGTCATAAGTGCTCCCTTTGTCGCTTCTATCGACAACCGTAGATACTTGCATAAAAGGGGCGTGCAAGGGGCGAGTTAAGTTAGGGGTACCCTCTGAAATAAAAATGGAATTCATTGCATAATTTAAACGTCACACGAAATGTTTGTTCGTTAATATACATATTGTGTATTATATTTAAAATGTATACTATCGTAGTATTAATAACTAAAATTACGTGTATTACACGCAATAATTAATCAATGTTTTTATATGTATTGGATTAACTTAATATCATTCTTAGTTTTGATTCTCTTACGTTCCTATATAAAAGATTTCAACGCGTTGCTCTCATTGCCTCGAGGCGCTGGTCATTGTGACGCGACTAAAGCAATGGAGTTATTCCATATTTATTTCGCAACAACCACGCAATTACTGACTCATTAAAAACGCGTCAAGATGAATCAATTTAAAGCAATAAAATAGACATTGGCAGGTTTTTCGCTAATTATCGTGTAATACTTGTTTTAGGTAGGGCATAGTAGTTGACAGCTTCTTTCGAATGCAAAAGTGAACCATCTTAAAATCGAGTTGAATAGAATTTGGAATAGATAGATATAACGAACGCATACCTCAACTTTACGGGGATTAGAAAAACAAAAACAAATTAAAACGTTATTACATTTAAAAGAATAATGTATGTAGGATATAAACTTACTCCACTAGTTGAGTTTATAGGAACTTATGTAAGGGGTTATGAATGTTTCATTTCACAATCGGTTCGGGTTACGATCGGCTTTATATTTTTTATGAGAATTATTGTCTATTAGGATTATATTCATGTCTAAATAGTGACATAATTTCTAACAAAATGGGTCATATTTAGAAGGAAATGAAATTCTTATATACATCATCTTTATTACATATTATTTTAATTTCTTATCTTATTTCTTGATCAGCTACACATTAGTAATGCTTGTGGTATTGATGATAGAGACGGGCAATGGCGACCACTCAACATCAGATTGCTTGTCTATTAGCGTATCTATTTTTTTCTACATAAAAATGCCTTGTAATTTTGTGATCGATAATTAAACAGATTCCGTAGAGATCTAACAAGTATAATATTATCAACCGTTCATTATGGTCAAATTTAACATATAATATACGAACGACTTATGACACACGAATTACCATAATATTTGTTATTTTAATAATCCCAATACGATATTAACTGTGATTTTAATAAAAGTAGGTAAACTGAGGTTAACAAACCAGTAATACATAATTATGTATTACCGGTTAATTTAATAATAATTATATAGGTAGGCATTAATATTAGACAAATATTGACTCAGTTCTTTAAATATATGTAAGAAATGTAAAGAAGTTGAATATGTGTAAAAAATTAAGTTTATAGGTAAATATCTTAATCGATTTTACGTTATACCGTTAATGTCAAATTTCGAGAACAAACTTCTGATTATATAAATTAACGGAAAGACTTAAGGTATGTAAGAGATTGTAAAATAAGATTAAAAAAATAAATACTTTTTTTGTCAGGCATCATAAACGATAAAAGAACACAGAAACAGGCTTTATTGCAAGCTGCCGTAAATGAACAGTAAAAATGTACATCTTTGATTACTCGAAAAGAATAAAACATTTCGCCATGTGGCCGGTAATGCCATTGTATCCTGCGTCCATTGTATTTCAGTTACGTTTTTAAGGTTTTGGTTTTTAAAAGATTGGCGATCATAAAAAATATTTCGATAACATTCACAATGGTAGTCGGCCAGTAATCTGTTCCCAGAATTGGTCTTGAACAGTTTAACACCGTATGCTTAGCTTATCCTAATTCCGTATCTACAGGTAAATTGAGAACAGGTAATTATATAAAAAGCTATGTTACCATTTAACGGTATTACTGCGGTTCTCGGAATCATAACAATAGTTTCGTTGAATCTACATTAATAAAATCCCTATACAAATACATAAATTATGCTCAGAATATTCTCGAAGTTCTGGGGCGGGCTTAAGAAGTCAACGGACTTATGTTACGAATAGCTAAATAATATAAAAAAAAATTCAAGTGCCCGCAGTCAACATTTTTTAAATGGTATGGGTCTCTGTTGCATATATTTTTTGCTAGTCCCGATAGCAAGATGCTACGCACGTGATGAGCTGACATTTATTCTAGGAATGGTCACACATGTCTCCGCAAACTTATCGCATACCATTTCTGCAAACTTCTCTATATGTATGCGGGTATCTGTTTTTATTGCTAAGAACAATTTTATAACACACATCTGCTTTTTGATGTAACTACGTATTACATAGGCTACTTTTTTGACGTTAAACATCTTATTTATAGTATTCAGCTGCTTATGTGCTAGTTAACTATCTTCGCGAGTAAATAATGTATGAACATACGCGCGTATTGCGTCGCAAATTATAAGATAAGGTTTTCTATATAGCATATCACACAAAAATGTTGGTAATAAAATGGGTATCAGAAAATAAAATAATGATACTTGTAGCTGTAGCAAGCATGAATTATTACTATCAACGTGTTGGTAAAAAAATGTGATACATAAATTCATACCTTGTTAAATGAGTTACAGAATTTCCCGGAGAAGCTTTATTTGTATCTTGATTAGGTACTTATTACGCCGAACCAGGAATATATCTATATTAATCAATTGATAACCCTATTAAAATTGCCTAAAGGTTCTGTATACTTTTTGTATTATTTTTTTAATTCTATACTTTTCTTTCTTCAGTTTCACACTCGCCTTTTTCCAAATTAAAAACCTACGATTTGAACAGGGATTTAAATAATATACTTGGCATATTAAACGATTCCATATACTATACGACACATATTTATTATGCAGTATAAGTATTTATGAACCGGTCTGCAATAGCTGTGAAGTAGCGCGCACACAATGAACTTGCTTATTAATAAAAAAAAACTTTGTCACAATCGTCTCATGCGGTTCGTTGATAATAATAAAGTTATATAAAACTTTTGTACACTTGGGGCATGAAGCCACAACACCGACTTAAGATAGCATAGTATGAAGCAAGTTGCTTCATATTTCATATGTCATAGTAAACGCGGTGCCGTCCAGCGCTGTCCACAATAGTAATGCTAAAGTGTATTATAGTATGTTTTTGATACTCACAGATTTTTTTAATAAAGTGAAGAATGTGCAAAGTACATTTGGTACGCATTCAAATTTCCTTTTTCGCTGAAATAAGAATAATATTCAGACATTCACTAGATTGCTATAAAATTGTTTGGGAACTTCGCAACTATAGGCTATAACTACACTGGCGAAACCGTTAGATGGTTTAAGCTGGATAGAATTGATTAGCTTTACAAACACCACAACCAATGATCTCAACAAATTTTGTGTTTATATCGAGTGCACTAACCACGTGTATGTTAATTATGAACGGTAAAAATATTTTTGCAATAGCCTTTGAACGAATAGTTCAAACAATTGGTATTGTTCCGTTGATGTTAATTTTATCCTAATAATTATAATAATTCAAAATTCGTCGCATGTAACTGTTTCAAACACGCGAAAAATAATTTAGCGCACGTGTATAATAACGTGACGAATGAACCGAGTGCTGTTAACTGTAGTTTTATATTGTTATCTTAAGGTTTGCATAGCTTTAATTCTTTAATGATTCAATTGTTAAATGCGATGTGATGCACGTAATCCTTCATTAGACAGACCGTTACGTTTATCATCGGAATGCATTAAAGACCACCTAAGAGGACTGCAGTCGTTTATCTGTCGCAGGAATAAAAACCTCTCGGTTTTTAAAAATGGCTTCCATAAAGTACAATCAAGATAGCATCTTAATGTTACCGAATTTGGTATGAGCCACGAGGTTTTTTCGTAAATCCTACAACTTAAACTGTCATACAGTATTAAAAAAACAAACAAAACGGCGAATGTTCGCACGCATACATCTCGAATGTAAGGTCATCTATTGTTGTGTCACGCCGATAGAAGAAGATAATCATTTCGTGTAGGTATTTTAGAGCAATTTGCTGAATGTCGCCCACGGTTACGTTTTAGAGGGCAATTTAAATTGCCTGTAGATACAGAATAATAGCTTTACCAAAAATTGTTATAGATATCAAATTTAGCTAAGAAAATGTTTTAAAAAATATATGATTTTACTAATTGATTGCGGAATTAATAGATGATCTGTACGAAGCAAATGTTACCATCTTATATCTTATAAATATAACTTTTTTATAACGTAACAATTTGAAACGTGTTGTAAAATTTAAATAACGGTATTAACGAAAAAGTTTAACATAACCTTAGTTGTCTCCGCCATATTGGAGGGCCGTAGACGAAAACAAATCAATTGATCGCCTTCTTAGATACCGGATTTTTTTTTGTTTAGCAAACCAAATTAGTCGATGCTAGCCTTGAACACTTCGCTAAACATATTTGGGTCATTAACCCTTGCCAAATCTGGTTGTGATTCACGCTGTGCTGTGATCAAGTAATAAAGCGTTGAACAGTTTTTGTACAGGTTCGTTTAAAGATACAATGTATTAAATTGATGTTTTTATACACTAGGTATCAGCGATGTGAAAAATATTAGGCAGGCGAACCAATTACATTCTTTAGATGTTAACAGCGTTACAATTTATTTTCCGTAGGTACGAGTATGTTAGGTTAGAAACCGTAGTTCACGGGTTCTTATGACGTTTGACAAAAATAAATACATAACCCTACCTACTCGTAAATAAATAACAATTAAAACCCCCTTACAAAGTTATTAGTTGTTGAATATGACTGGAGTTTAACATAATATAAATAACTGCATACATAATGTGTATAGTATTCTATCGTAACTAAAGGTGGAATAAGAAACAAATAACACGAATATATAAGGACACTACCAACGGTCTCCACATGTTGAACGCACTTAAATAATTCGATACAAAAAATGTCCTTCCCAACGACCTTTCAACCAATCCTTACGCGGGCGGGTAGGTACGCCTGCGATGTACCGTCTGCTATCGGTACTTATGTTTATGGAAAAAAGGCTTCAACGGAATTTTATGTGCTCTCCGTCCGGAGCGGTTCTTCATAGCTGTCTTGGTTTTTATTTAATGCGTTAAATGCTAACGGCGTCCGATAACCCCGGACGCAAGGACAAACTAGTCCGTGCTCGAGTCGGTCGACCGGCCTCTTCACGCTCGCTTCCACCTCCAGTTGTTCGCTAGTTTTATTATTGTCCCGAACTAGTTTACCGTCTCTTTGTAATTGTATGCCACTGTGGATCTTATAAATATTGTTAATATAATATACAGTGTCATCAAAATCATTTTAAGTACACATTTACAACGACGCCTTTTTGATCGAAAATTTTATCTTCAATTCGTCAATAAATAGGTTACTTTTGAGTTCAGCGTCCAGAAATATGTGGAAGTTGATATTTTTTATGCAAATTATTATAGATTGATGTCTTTTTCCTTATTACACGTATTAAATCTGTTGTAAAACGTTTTCCTTCATAGTGCTTGTTGTTCCTACTCTTGATTTTACTATATCTATCCTACTTCAAATAGGCCTGCGAGTCTACATGTATATAGTGTATTATGGATATGATGACATTAAAATAGCCTACATTTAAATTAATGAAAGTAGGCAGCTTCTTTTACTGTACGACCATTTAATGATTGACATATTACAACGATTTGCAGTATCCATTTCGTGCTGATTAATGAGCCAATACTTATGAACAATCTAAATAACAGACGCAGTTATGACGAAATCATAGATTGAACTATGTAATCGATAACGATATATCATTAAAATGATTCATAGTTGAATCGACATTATTTTAAAGTCAATTACCTGAAATAATAACAGTAAAGTTTCGACAAAGTTATTCACGGAAATTGTTTGAAATTTTTTCTCACAGCCGTTATTTAACGAGTCATGTTCAAAAACCGAATGCATCCTAATTATTATATATTTGAAATACGTCGAAAAAGTCTGGCCCATTTGAGAGTCACTAATTATTGCCAAAACACGAGGTTGTCTTTAATGGCCAAATAATGAGTGTTCGCACTCAAGGTTGCCCCCACCGTTTCTCGACAGGAAACAGCAAGTAACTGAATAGATATGGACATGGTAATTGCGAGGCCTTGACTTACCGTTTTAGAATAAAAACCGCACTATTTAAATAGACCTCGTTAACAATGACTTCAATGTTGGCTAATGTAGGTACGTGTATATGGTAATGTAGTGGAACTGGAGGCTGCAAATATTCTTTTTTGTGTTTTGTAAATTTTAAACTACTTTAGCGAATTCGAAATGGTTTAGAATACGCAAGTACTGATGACTTTTATATACAGTTAAATAAAGTCCAGAATATGAACAAAGATCTAATTAAGATCCTTAGTCTGAACGTCAACAAAGATGCGCGATTCAAATAATGGACATGGAGGTCTGGTTTCCAAATGTCAAGTGGAATGCTTAGAGCTAATAAATATATAGCGAAGGTGTATTTACTTTTTATGCTTGAATGTAAATGACATAATTATTACTGCGGGTTTGTTTCAATTTATCCTCTTATGACATACTAGCAATCCGCCCTAGGTTTCTTTCGGTAAAACTATGACTTTATTCTTGACAATTTTTTCACGATTTACTTTCGGCAGTATATAAATATCAAGCTTATCTTAATATATCAATGAAAGTAAAATATTTTTTTTATTCTAAAAATGACAAACACATTCATTTATTGTAGCAAGTAAACCAAAACTAAACATTAATTATTACAATCTCCATTGAAAATTATTACTGTTATTCAATGGAAACACATGTCAAATTTCATGTAAATTTGTTCAAAGGTTTTTAAATAATGCTTGAAGAGAATAAACTATTAGACAGAAAAATAAAAAAAAGTTTTGGTCTTTGTTTCGAAAATAAAGCAATTTATTTACATTTTAATTTTCTCTTTCAATGCTGAATTTTCAAAAAATCAAGTATGGTCGCATTGATTTTATTGTAAGTATTTGAACTTTTTTTTCTACTCTCATATAATTAATAAGTGTATACTCGAATACATATTATTTTCTTTGTAATCACAATATAAAATGAATCGATTCCATTATAATATGACAAAAAACCTATTTTTTATCGATAACCCTAAAGCTTGTCAATATACTAAACAAAAGACAGATCAGAATCAGATTAGTGTAAGACCAACTTGTTAATATACACAAAATTTAATAAAAGTCAAAGTCAAAGCAAATTTATTGTGGACAATAAAGGTAAGTACAGGTGTTATATATAAAAGAAATTTCTCTTATGTCCTGCCTATAGCGGCGTATAATTTATCTAAAA
>DWJN01000449.1:0-24157 GCA_018248895.1 Carystus phorcus
CTCCTTGAGCTGTATTACTTAAGTTTTGTTGGCACTCCATGTCTATAATCTTTAAGTATTTTGAACCTGTAAAATTAATGTACATGACTGTCTTTGTCCAAAATAAAATAAAAAAAAAAAAAATTATTATTAAAGGTGATACATTGGTGATGCCTTTAGTGTTAATAAGGTCAAAGAGCGATAATTACCATATCATTTATTACTTACACTAGTAGTAGAGATGAAACGTAGTGTAGTAGAGATGTAAGCAGGTAAAAGTTGAAAACACTTTCATCTGGTATAATTATGTTCTACATTCTCAGGAGGACATATAATTATTGATAGGACTGCACATAAATTACTTACAACATACAGAGTTCTACAAAATATCATAGCACAGATGTCTCAAAACTTTACTGACTTAGCATTTCTTAGCCATTCAAAGTTTTAGTCAAGTTGATTTAAGGATATTACTCAGTATCCTTATGTCAAAAGGTTACCACAAATTAGGTGAATATTTTAATGACAAGCATGCTTGGCCATGAGTTTGATATAAATATCTAAGTGGTGCCTGTAAGTATACGTTGTAAAAAAAGTTCCTTGGGAATTTCTTGCCGCTTCTTCTTCCAAGAACACGTATCGAAGGGCTTTGTTGAAACGATGGCGTAGTTGACTATCGATAATTGTTTGTAAAAACCAACCTCGAATAAATGATTTGATTTGAGTACTTGGAAAATCCATTACAGTTATTTCTTATTCAACTGTCAAACATTTAAAATGTAGGGACGGAGTTTTGTTAGTGTAAAGAAAAATATACCAGTAACACACAGCTCTGTAGATTTAATGTATCTATCCATGACTTCTGGGTAATTTGTAGGTACAACTAATGATCAACACTAATTTCATGACTTTTAAATAGTTGCTAGTCAATTGAATCATAGATAATAGATGAAATTTTAAAAACTCAGTAAGTGAATTGACTATAAGGAAATAAAGGTTGCACTTGTTCTCCTATACAAATGGGGGCTGCGTTCGAATTTTGCATGTCCGTCGATTTTCAAATTTATGTTCATTAGTTCTTAATTTTTTCCTTCTAAAAGGGATGTAAAGTTTGGCCCACGTGACTTCAATTTGTGATGTGACACTTGTAACTAATTAATTTTAACTAACACCATCGCCATTAGACATTTTAACATTTAAAACTTCATTCAAAATGTAGATGGCAGTAATGTGTCTGCGGTTTAACACCAAGTATGCAGATCTTCTGTTTAAATATTAGTTTGATCGAGCTTCAAGTATGTAAATTTAGATCAAATTCTCTGATAGTCACGTTGGTATTTGCACAAGTTAAAAATCATGAGTTTATAACCTATTTATTTGTTGTAGCTACAATAGGTTCCATACTCTAAGATTTATATATTCTTTTTATTGTTACTAGTTGCAGATCATACCGTTGCGTGAAATTATGAGTTTCGGAGTTAAAAATAAATAAAATTATCCCTTTTTGAGTACAAAATATGTATAGGTAGTGTTTTATTCATACGAAATATCAATGGCGCGTTACGGTAAGTGGTCTGTTGAAATATAAACGTGGAATGTGTTTGAATAATCTTCTTTGTCCTGTTATTTGCTTTTGAGTCGAGATCCCTGAATCCTTATATCCGCCTCTCCTTGTGACCTTATGCATTTCTTATGATCCCCGCCTCTGAACGCTTTGAGACAAATGTACGGCTATTTAAATGGAATATTCAGCATTGTAATTTGTAACATCCATTCTAAGTACAAATTTCTTATTCACTGTTTAAGCAGAATGCTTCAACGTCTTGTTTGTACGAAGACCTCTTTCTCAAAGAAGTAAGGCGCTATTCTTACAATTGACTGTTTGGATTGTGAAATTAAAGCTACATTATGTGGATATTGTAACATACACTGTTTTATATACATAGCTGAGTAATTCATACAGATATTTGGCTTGCAGATATTAGCTTTTTATTAAAATTAAGTATGAAGTACAACGGCAGTATAATCAAAGTGCACTATTTTATATATGGTGCGAGTATTGTAAACGAATAGAGTTAATAATAAGAACATCAATATCTTCGATGGACAAATATATGGCTATCAAGTAATTGTTTTTACCAATTACAAAATAACCACTTTGCATCGAAAATATCCTAAGCCAAGAAGTATGAATGTAAGATGAGGCGCATTAAATATATTTAACATAAGTTTATTTTACTTAAAGTTCGTTCATTTACTAAATAATGAATGAAATATATTCGTAAATAAATGAATGCTAATTTACAAGTTGTTCATGTTATTCATGATTGTTCGAGATACTTATCGGGATTATAATTTTCTTAAACCAATTCAAATTTACGAGATCCTTTAAAAGAACACTAAAGAACAGACGTTAAATCCCTTTCCAACGTAATTGCTAAGACGGAAACGAGTATTCCTTTAGAAAAATTATATGAAACCGCGATCACAGTTGAAGATTGCATTTGAATGTTTCATTTAAGACGTCCAATGGGTCGGAAACGGTTAAGAGGGCGGTAAGAAAATCTCCTTCGGGGGCATTAAAATATGTAAGGGGCAAAAATAACAGATGGTCTATCGTCGAGGTAACGAACTGTTATATAGACCCCAGCTCGCCAAAGAGGACCCAAGGGCTCTTCGCGATGTTAGTTTAGGGATGTGTAAGTTGTTTGCCTAAAATATTGTTATTTGCGTATCATTTTTGCGCAAATCCGTGGATAATCGGGTTATGTTTGCACTCGTAAGTAGGCATCGTTAAAAAGAACAAAGGAAAAGGGTTGTACGGTAAGACTTTGTAAGTACATATATTTTCACTGATCAAAAGTTGTAAAGAAACGTCTTGGAAGACGTCGTTTGTCATGTATCGCTATGGGATTTATAATAGTATTCGGATCGCATATTCTTTTATTACGTTAATGACGATATGCTAGTTGTTTATATTATAGACTGTTTATATTATATTATAGGCTAAAGACATATAGATTAAAAAGATTGATTCCGTAAAAAAAACAATTATTGTACTAGATGTACCAACTATGACGAAATAAATGTTTCTTATTCTTAACTAATTGAATTATTGAAACGTATGAATTAATTATAACAATTTCGTATTTTTGTTACAAAAAGTTGGAAATACATATTAAGTTTCACATTGCAAGAACTACATCTCTGTCCGGTACGAATACGATGTATCCTAAAAACCAAAACTTATTCAATCAACTCTTTCATTAAGAAATAAATACATAATTAATAGATACAAATAATCCAATTATTACTAATTATGTATTGTTTTATTTTTAATTATTTTATTATTATCTCGATTTGAAGTCAAATCAGAGTTTTTTTGCTTGGAAGGCAAATTCACTATCAAGCCAATTTTGTCATCTTTGATACTTTATCGAACCATAACAACGCTCTTTAAAGTATTTTTAACAAAGTAGTTCTTCCGTTACATAAAATCCAATAAAAAGTGAAAGTGAAATCAAAACTTAAATTTTTGACCGGTTGGCGTAGAATATCCATAATAGTGGAGCAGGAGGTGTAGAAAATATCTATATATAATAAGCATACAGTTCACCAATTCCATGCTGGCAGACAAGGGAGCTTGAAAGCCAGTTCACCCTTTTCTCCTACATTTTCTGGCCCGACATCGCATTAGAACACCAATCAGGTTTTTGTGTTGCTGAGCTTCGTGGGTGGCCGTGAACACTTACCATCACATCTTCAGCTAATTCGCCGTCTATTGATATGAAAAAGATATATTATGTAACGACGCAAAGTGTGCAAAAATAATTTGGATTAGCGCCATCTCTTATCGAGTTGTGTAATATCTTATAAGGTAAATGTCTTCTGGACTAAACAGGACATCTAGATTCTACTATCCTTGTTATCATAAATGTGAATGTAAGTTTGTTATTTACGCTTTCTCAACAAAACTACCTAATCGATTATCACGAAATTTTGTACACGTACCTACTGTTAGAAATATTTTTTTATAAAAAAAATATTTTTAAAACTATTATGTCTTTGTCTTGATATTTATTTAAAGGCTTCAACGCGAGCGATGCCGCTGGTAAAAGATGGTAAAAAATAAAATAATTAATATATTAGTCATCATACAAATGTAATGTACGTAATGACGTAACCACAATACCTACTGTGCAACATGCTTATTTCCGAAATAGCAGAACATAGCTTCGCGCAGACACGATGCATACCATCGGCCTTAATTAAATGTTATTGAAACCAGTGAACAACACGCTGGTTAAATAATATTCAATGCCAGGTATTTTCAGTAGCACGCACTATCGATATCAGTCGAATCAACCGCTGTCCACATAATGAAACAAATAAAGTAGGTATTTGTTGAATCAGCTTGAAAGTTGGAATTTTCAATTTGAAATTTGAATACAAATCAATGGTGGGCAAATTGTTTGTAAATTAAATTTAATGTGCTTTTCACACCGATAAATATTTTTCTTCGGCATTTATAGTTGTTTCAAAGAAGAATAGGAGCTTTTTAATTTCTGTAATATCTGTAATCATAAGAATAGAATTGTTTTTTTAAACATGCTAAATGATTTCTTAACATGCACTGACTACTTAAAATCTGGTATCAAACGAATTTTACGTTTTTATCATAATCTGGTTTCACGTTTCTCTCATACAGTACACCTTGTTATACGTATTTAATATTTTTTTGTTACTCAATGACTGCAAATTTTATGTTTTATATTTATAGTTATACTTGTTTTATTTTACTAGAGAAATAAGAAATACCACTAATAATATGTATCACGATTCACGACAAACTGTAATTACGCTTGTCATAGTGAAAAATGTACAAACAAAAAATATTTTCAATCTTATTCAAGTTATTAATTTACATGACAAGTGCAATGATTTTAGCAACTTTGAACATTATCAATATAACGAGGAAACATAATGGTAAGTGGTCACTGTCGCCTATGGATATCAGCAACGCATCACAGATGCGTTGACGACAAAGGAAGAAGAGAGAAGACAGGAGGTAAGTACTGTTTCTTAAGCTTCTAACCAGAACATGACTCGTATGGCGACTCAACCAAAACAGTGGTAGATGACCAAACGGGCTTCACGGACAGATAATAGTACCAGTAATAATATCAACGATAGGGATTAGTTGAATGCCGTTTATTTGGCTATTAATTTAATGATAGACGTGACTATGCATATTTGTCGATATGTTAAATGCTGTCTCAGGTTTATTATTGAATATATAATCAAGTAATAATTTTTAACGTAAGTGAAAGTTTAACGTACCGTTGATGATTAAATTATTTTTTCACTTACCGTGTGTCCGTGTTTTAATCTATCTGATAAGGTTATCACGGTTTGATAGGTCTAAAGTTCAAATATAAATGTTTAAATGTTAAATCATGTTAAATTCATTCATTAAATTATAGATTAACTATTTGCAATTTATTTATGCCTAACGGGCGCGATATATTATATTATGAAAACTTAACATAACCTTAGACCAGACACAGATGGACTACCCATAATTCGAATAAGGAATATTGATTCATATAATTAAATCACAGGCAATTTAAAATATTACAAGCAATTTCTAGTTCGTCGAGAGTCAGCCAGCACAATACATCTCGCAAGTATCACAAACATAATTACTAGGAAACTGCTTACGACCCGTGTTTCCTTAAAGCTGTGTTTACGTTCACAGTTAATTTATTTGAAAATAATTACTAAGATTTTATTGTATAAAGTCGCAAAGCATCTTTTTATCTGTAGTACAAATATTCTACAACTATTCTACTTATTGATCTCACTATCATTTTAAATATTAAAGAAACAAAATGCGGACTACAATCACCATTTCTGTTTCTATACCAACTGTTTTCATATTTATAATATTGTTTATTTCTCGTATCGCCGCTGCATTTAATAGCAAAAGTTACTTTAGATTAAAAATAAAATTAGTCGATAAGTCTCAAGTTGTTAATTATTTTAAGCAAATGCCACGTTATATTAAACCTTGCATCTTTTTTCTCTTCGATGGATAAATCACTTTTCTAAACAGTGGTTGAAAAAAAAATTACGTGTATAAGGACATTGAGACTATACATATAAATCAATGAAAGAATTTGAATTCAATTTTCTTAACTTACCGTGTGAACTTACTCTTACTTCGGCAAGACGGTTCCCTTCGAATGTCCCAGTGACAAATCGCTCCAGCTCTCCTTGGGGCTCGCTTATTGAATGATTGATTTATTTGCCCCACTCTTTAACTATGTCTCGTACCAACAGGTGAGCCTCCTGTTTGATTTACTAACTCTAATGCTTTTCTAAAGCACTCGCTCGTAATACCTTTTCCCTTTTCAATTCTATGTGACGTGGGACAGACTTAACTAGGTAACTGGTTTGGGTAAGAATGATAAATACTATAATGGTAAGCTATTACGAAACAATTTTAAATTAAATAATAAACAAAAATGTTTCAAAATTTGTTGTACGATTTCTTTTCGAACACATTGACAAGTCCCTTAAAGCAAGCTTTGAGTATCAATTGTTGTTTCTGAATATTATTCTCTTTATATTATTTTTCATATCTTACAAATTAATTTAACTTAATCTTCGTATCAAGTGAAGTTTGGGGTCTTATAAAAATATACTTGAAAATTAGGTACAAAAACATAAAAATATGTTTCGCTGAATGTAATATAATGGATACCATGTTATTTCTTAGAATTAGTAGTAGAACACAGAATATAAATATTACAAAAGAATAAACATTTCACTGTAAAACATAGTCGTATTAAATAACTGGAAAAAATTAAACTTACCGGATTGGCTGCATTGGTTTAGAAAAGAATTCATAAAGTTATGTGTATTCATTTTCATTTTTTTATGACTGTGTTTTTACAGTGAAAAGTTTATTTTTTCCTTATTTAATTTCCGTGTTCACTTGACAGCGATGTTAGAAGATAGCATATGTACAATGAAAATGAAAAAAATAAATAATATAAACTTTGACTGATTTAAGTTAAATGTTGCTCAGTAGTCAGATAGCTGTACTATTTGAACTTTTCCATTATTCCGATTTATAAGTATTTTGGAGTGATAAGTTCTTTAATTCCTCTATAACACGAATAGTGGTGCATTAGTGCCGGTTACGGGGAAAGAAATGTAGACTTGGAGATATGTAATAGTTTTATCGTAAGATACAACTCTCAAAGTAAAGGTAATTGTGAAATATTATTTATTTATTACGGTTGAATAGCAGTAGTAGGGGCGAAGTGGAAAAACTGGTTCATTACCTACTTTTCGGAAGGAACATTGCTATAATGTTTTATCATTAGTCATAAGAGGTCTGGTCTATTTATTGTTTCTGAAATAAAATATGCATATTTGCTAATAATGTTATAAAATATTATTGTTTTAGTGTAAGTAATTAATTTATTAATTCTTTGTTGTATGGAATAAAGATAGTATAAACGATTTTTATAATGCTACGAGTAAGAAGCCTTCTCTACCAGCAAAGCTTTGGGCTAGGTAGATATCGGTGATGATATTAAGAATCATTTCATAAATCATTTATTCCCTCGTTGTAAATTATATACTGTTTAACAGATGTTTGCAGCTGTATACATTTACAACACTTTAATTTATTGTTCTTATTAAGTATATGTTTTACAATTAAATAGATAGATAATTCTCAAAAATTCTGTTTAAACGAGGCCACTTATTCAATATCATGAAATGAATTTATTTACACTGTAAGTAATATTAATGCGATGCAGCCCCGGGTCGGAGTAAGAAGCTTTCCCGGGGAAAGATTGTAAGTCATAAACTATGATTTTTCTCTATGAATATTATGGGAGTTGAGTGCTGCAGACAGACGTCCAGTTACGAGGAGGACATAAATTGTGGTTTATTAAAACTCAACCTATTTCTTTTTGTGATGTTCGAGTCATCTGTCACAGTTATCTCTTTGTTGGTCTATCACTTTCTTGGTAGACATTTATAAAGATGTCACCGGGCTCGGTACGTACTGCGATATATTTCTTCAATTCTCTGGAAATATATTATTAAAGAATCTGAGAAATATGTATATACGTCTATAAGTATCGTAGAAAGTTCGTAGCACTCAGGTCGATGGCATGCGTTGATAGGTGATCGATCGAGTTTAGCAACTGCGAATGCGGTTTGTTAGTGACTGGGTGATCGTTAATGGCAAAAATATTTTAACCGTTTCCATGCTACGGTGGATAAGTTAAGTCTTCGGTCTCGTTTGTTGTCGTAGATAACGACCCGTAAACCATATCGGAGGATCATGTCGAAGGACTGTGAGCGGAATTAAAACCCTTCGAACGTTGAATTGGTTACAAACCTCTTAACCAGTAAATAATTAATTAAGGGGTTAAAACATAGGCACATTTAATCAATTCTTATTAGTTATAGAACATTATTAAAGTGAAACAAATCTGCTATTTGTAAACTAACAGACGCGTTTGCGATTGAAATAAAATAGATAAACATCCTTAATTTCAAAATTTCTTTACAAGAAATTATGCGTTCTAGCTCCCACACTAGATTACCCTGTGTCGTGACAAACTAGGATTCACCCACTTCATACATCTACTTAAATTAGTGTACATTTAAAAAAATATATATAACAGATTGCATAATTATTTAACATTGTATAATAAACATCAGTAACCTGGTGTCCATTAAAATCGTAAAACAGTAACCAAGGTTTTTTTAACAAATAGCATAATAACAGACTACCTTGTATCCGTAAAAACATCGAACTATTAAGAAGTAAGTCTAAAATAATTTTAAGTCTAAAATAATCAGTCTAAAATAATTTGGTTGTAATTAATCCTTATATTCATATTCTTTAACTATGCAATTTTCATCTACTTAGTGCTTTTATACAATACGAATATAATAAGGAATTCGTGTACAAACTTTCAAGTTTCTAAGCCCAATGATTCAGGTCATGTGTTTTTATTCGATCAGTCACCGTAAGTGTTTTATTAAGAACGTTTGTTACTTTGTTTTTAAACATCAGTGATAGACAACTACTGAACCGGCTCGTGTTTGTAAATACAATGTATTTGTGTAACCTATTTAGATGTTTCGAGAAAACAAAAGAATAATAAAAGTGTGTAGTAATTGGTTAATGTTTTGTAAGTTTAAAATAATGGCCTTTACATACGTATCCAACAATATTAAACCTGGTAAGGTGGATGAACGATAGAATTTTTACGTTGCCGTATGAAGTCGTAAATATTCTTCTATTTAATTTTATGGAAGAAATTCCTAGTAAATATTAAAATACGGGTGTAGGTAGTGGCGGGAATACTACTCGTATTATGACAGGTAATATCGGCTTTACTGCAACTTACAAGATGCGCTTCGTAAAAGTTGCGATGAATTATTTAATTTTACAATTTTGTTTAGTTTTTTTCTGAGCAGAACGTTTTACTTCAATATTAGCCCACTTCGTTGTTTATTACATGTTAAAAGAAGGTTAGTTTATTTACGTTAGGTACTTTCATTATATGAGTTTTATTACGCACTAGTTGAGCCATTAGACGTTGCTCCGCAACATAATCGAGTTAAATGAAAAAAGAAACACTAAATGTTTAGTGAAGCCCATACCAATATAATCCTGAAAACAGCATTCAAATTGGATTAGCCGCTTCTGAGATTAGCGTGCACAAACATACCGACAAAAAGATGAAATGAAAAATCATTGTTTTGGGATCTCTGATCCCTATTATGATTTTTTAAATATATTATTCATCTACGATTTTTTACTTTTACATTACCTTCTTGGGTGAAATAACATATACATACATACATACGTTTGACATTTAGTTACTTATTCATGCATGTTACTTTAAAATAAGTGATTTATTTAACTTTATTTCACCATACAGCACTAGTCCCAACAGATGAGATTGTAGTCAAGCGTTAGTAAAGTGTTAACATAAAGAAAGAAAAAAATATATATCCTAAGATATAGAAACCTTTGTTGATCCGGTGCAGCCAGCCTGGACCAGAGTGTTTTTAGATTAGTAAAATATTAAGAACAGTACGTACCTTTATCCTAAATGTATTTCCGAACCTCATTACTATTCTGCTGCCCGGGCAACACATTAGTCCATAATCCTATAATCTTTATTAAGCGCTCGTGTTCCTACCGAACGTTCGCTAAGCCGTGCCTTTGTTTATATTCTATATGAATAGATGGTTTAATTCACGAAGACGCATCCCGTAATCTTTATTACTGAGGAAATAAGGTCGATAATAGTTTGTGATTTGGGTCGTCGCGCCGTCAGGAACAACTATAAATAATAAGGATGTCCCTTGCGTTAGTTGAATTCTTCCCCGAGGATGAGAGAGGAAGGTGAATCTGCATAAATACGTAAAGTGGTCACGTTCAGGCGCGGGTTGTATCGACTGCATATGGAAAGAGTGGAGCGAGTTCTAATTCCTGTTTCGCCCGATACTGATAACCAATCCGTTTTTTAATCACTTACTATCAGCATGGCTCGTCTAGTAAAGAAGAATTGCTAAGCAAAGAATTACTTTACGAGTGTATAATTTCTTTAATTTGCACGAAAAATTATACTTTCAGATATGTGTAAACACAACGAATTCGTATATGGCTGAGAAACTTTTTTTACTAAAAATAAACTTTAAATTATTTATTAATATCGGGAAACATAAACTTTCAAGATTTAATATAGATTTGTAATCCATTGAATCTTTAATTTCGAGAAATAAATAATGGTGTTACCTACTGTCCGATGCATATTGCACACAAAATAGCTTTAAGACTAGACATACACGTTATATATATAATCGATATACATATATGTATATACTCATCGTGTAGCTTGTGATTTAAATTTAACCTCAAAGTCATTCTCACACGAATTCTGTCGAAGATGGTTGATATTATATCGTTATAGATATTAAGACGTTACTATGTACCATGCGAAGCCAATCAGTTGATAAGAAATCCAGGCTGAATATTTTGTGACAAAATTTGGGATCGATGTTAAACCTAAAGCATTATGTCTATATTACCTTGTCTATTTGGAGAAAAGAATAATTGTTTATCTTTTAACGATTTTATTTTCGCAAGGGTTTTCAAATGTCTGTTAAGTATTGTTTGGACGAGAAACGAAAAAGTGGAATAAACTTAGAGGCTACAAAAGGTTTGTTAAAATAATTAATAATGTTTAAAATGACATTATTTGTAAGGACCTTTACCGAAGCGAAGCGAGGATTAGTTGGAACTAATTCGTTTTTTACATTAAGAACTCAATTTTATAATTATATTCAATAAATTCTATTTATTCGAATGATAAAGGTATTCCGTCATGTATGTTATTTAAATCACTAATTCAATGAGATTTAATTAAGGCAATTTGAAATATTCGAAAGACGCAAGTAAGAAATTACGTTGTCAAGCAATACGGACTAATGGTATTGTATATTATTAAAACTTTCTATTTACAATAATAATTTGGACAGTAATAAATAATCCTGCTAACATTGCTAATGCAGTTAAATGTGTACGACATTGCCACACACAGGTTGATTCGTTATAAACACCGATGACCTGAACTTTTTATATGTCACATAAATGTCGGACGAGAATCGAACGCGGGCATTTTGGCTTCGATATAAAGTTGAGTCAGGACTCTAAAAAAGACATTGAATATCCCGAGCCAATTAGGGTTTACAATTAATTAGCCAGTTATCATGTTTTATCTCGTAATACAGGTTATTAATATAACAGTGTTCGGAGAATATGGGCGTTGCGCCAATAGGCGGATCGAATGTTGTTGTTACGCCCACTGTTGCGTCATTGAATAGCTTCTTGTGATTTTATTTCAATTGATTTATATTGCGTAGTAATTGGTTCCAAACTATTTGTCTTGGCATTTTAATGCATTGTTATAGAATCAAATAAAGATGTCTTAGTATTATTTTTGTGTTTATAGAAGAGGTGAAAAATGGATACAATTTCGAAAAGTACAATTTCAATAAATGTTTGTGTTAATGTTGTATTTTACTCCAATGCCGTATTATCACAATTAACGCAAAAATAAACTGATGGTTAGTGAACATCGCCCACTATTGGTCGTTAAATTTCGATGTTGTATTTTTTACGAGATATCAATAGAAAATGTCGTATTTTACGCTCTTCACAGTATTTTAATAAATATAACCTTCATTTGGCGCCTCCTTTCTGACATTTATATCGTACCTTTATAAAACCTTAAGGAAAAAGCGTTCATAAGCATACATTACCTTTCATAAGCATATTAATAAGACTCGAAATCAATGATTTTGAATTTAAGTTAGAGCAGAGAAGGTGGGTTTATACTTAGAACAAATCAAATCATTTACGAATTTGTGATTTAAGTAACCTACAGCTGATTGGTGCGAAAATTATTATTAGAAATGATTCATAATTAACGCCCTCTTAAATTTTATTCATTTGAGTGTCATTTTTCACATATATGGAATGAAAACAGCTTTATAGAATGGTAGATAGCGGCGACCGTAAGTGATCGACTCATTTGAGCCAACTATCGGTGCGGTCAGTAAGTGCATGGTTGACCGCTAGAAGCAAAACTTGAAGCGCATGTTAAGTCGTTGGTTTCGATTGTTTTTGTTTGATGAACGTTATGTTTACATTTGACAATAATGCTCATTGGGTGATAGAAATAATTCTGTCATTTGAATTTGCGATTGCGACTAAACACCCTTTATCAACTATATTCGCGCAGTGCGTTGGAGTATACTGTATGCCTTTTAAGTAATGGATTAATTAAAGAATTAATTCATGAGCCATAAATAGTCTAATAACTATTATATTAGTTATAACAGATTTTTAAAGGAATTGTCATTGCGTAATGGAATTTTGCAGATGTGTAAACATCTGTGACTTGGCTTAACTTGCACACGAGTGTGTCATGACTGATGCAGATTTTAAATAATAAAAACGTATTTATAACTTAACACTTTTGGTATATAGAACCCTAGAATCACTTGCCTTTCGCGATTTATACGAACAACCTTTGTACTACTAGTTAACATCATCGTACGTATAAAAGTATTCGAAAACACAAAATCTCAAATATCAAGTTTTAATTGACATCACTCAAGGACTCCGTGATTGCGGAAATATTAATTTAAGCTCTCTGTGATTATTCGTTAGTAGTGGAGAATATAATCTTGCAAATAATATTAGAATCATCTCCTTTGACAAATAATTACGAAATATTGACTGTAGGGAAACAAGTGTATGATTAAGTGAAATGCTCAAGTGTGCTCGCCTAAGTAAACGGAACTAGAAGGCGTCAAGTCGCCTTTATTTTCTATTTTGGAAGACGACCGAGAAACACCGCGGCTAATCGTCCGGGTCTCGCCAGACACTAGTTTCGTATGGGCTTGTAGTTTCATTACTAGAAAATTGATTAGTAAACCGCCATTTTCAGTTAATAAAAATGTTTTAGGGAAACTGGTACGCACAGTTTTCGTCTTATAAACCGATTAGATGGTCAATTTCGTTTCGCATAACAGTCAATAAATGATTGACAAAAATTTACATAACTTCTTTATTTGTTACCGATTTAAATGAATAAAGCACTAATTGTTAAGTAAAGTCCATTACAATAGAATCCTGAAAATTGCATTCAAATCGGATAAGCCGTTTATGAGATTAGCGTGCACAAATATACAGACAAAATGTAAAACATTAGCAGAACAGATGTAATTTCAAGCCGGGCCCGACATTTATGCGACAAATAAGCATTTGTTTACATTTGTCCGTTGCAATACCCTTGTTTTTAATGGGATGTATGCGACATGCGGAAGACCGGTCTCACTGGAAACAACTAAGGAACAACTGCGTAAGGGCATACCACAGCACAAACGACCTTCAGTTATGAAAACGCGACTGAGAGAACTTTACCCGTTTATTTAAGCGATCGACGAGATTTTTACCTATCTATCTTTTTAAAACTCGAAACCAGATCCATTTCACAGGATCTAAAGCTATATTATTGTCATATATCGAATAAATTATAAAATGCCTATATCAATATCACATCTCTAGCTCTTGACGTGTTCGGAAAGTAACATGTTCTTTTTGTTTGTTCTACGGTCCGCTACCTGCGCTCACTCGACATCGGTTTACTCACCAATGTATTAATTTATCGTACAAACATAATATGACATACATGCTCATTTTATCTTCTATCAGCGTTTTGTAGTCCATAGTTTGATATAGCCCTCCTTTATTGGCGCCACTCCGACCGGTCTTGGGTTCTCTGAATCCAGCGATTACTATGTTCTTCAGGTCATTCGTCCACCTGGCCGGGGGCGACCTGTGCTCCTTTTGCCGAGATGTGGTCGCCTTTTGTAGTCCACTGCTGAACATAGACCTCTCCTAATTGGTGCCACTCCGACCGATCTTGGGCACTTTGAATCCAGCGATTATCTCATATCTTGTTCAGGTCCTTTTATTGAAGTGTGGCCGCCATTCGAGGACTTTTCAACCCCATTTATCTTTGAAAGATGTGGCCTGCCCATTGCTCATGTTAAAATTATTATTCTTTAAGTAATTAGCTGATAAATGAGCAAGCCACCCACATGATGGTCAGTGGACGCCCTCATCCATAGAGCAATACCAAATATTACTGATGCGTTGCGGCCAAGATTCAAGAAAGCAAATACTGTGAAGCTTCTAATTAGAACGCAAAACTTTTTGGCTGCTGACGCAAGCAAGTGTTTGTTACCTAGCCAAGTAAGCTTTTGCGGACAGATGATAATAGCAAGAAGAATTCGTACCACTAAGTGGTCTTCTTTTACGGCTTCCAGGTCTGGTCTACTTTGATATTGAGGTTATTATTAATTCTAGGCCGTACCAATACGGTTAAAAATAATAAATGCGAAAATCTTCGTTCATGTGATAACATGGATATGTTATGTGAGGCAAATGAACAGATTTTTATGAATTTGCTTGCAGATTATTACCGAATCTCGGTCGTATTTTAATATACGATGATATAGAAGAAAAATCTGGGTTTTATGACCTAGATCTAATTTCGAAACATAATAATTCTAGTATTAGAGTCGTCAAGGTCTGGTGTTGATTTATCGTTTGAATTTAGTCAAGTAAGTGTGATACATAGTTACTACTATTATAAACTAAATATTGCTATGACTCGTAACAAACAGAAAAAAAAAATTAAAATGACCTAAGAAATCGCGAAGACTACAAAAAAATTATGACTGAAATCAGTTAAATACCCAACCTTAATAATATTCCCTTGTAATAATATTCCCTTCCCAGCATTATAATCCTTCCAGTTAAATCAAACATACTCGTACGTATAACACGTTAATCTATGGCATACATTGAGTCACGTATGTAAGTTTTAGATTAGATATTAGGAGCCTAGGAGGGGAAACTCACGAACTGACAAAGATTAAAAGTTGCTTCATTTTGCCATAAAGACGACGAAATCTAGGTCCGGCTTAATACTAAGTTATATTACGGCCCGAGTTTGATTTATCGATGTCTGTGATATTATTACTGAGACGATATTGCATATGTACGTATAATATGTTTGGACGCATAACAAACAAGTCCCGCTTCCGAAATGGTTGGCAACGCAACTAATATATGGTATTTCTAAATCTAATAAATAAAAATCTTTAAAAAAAGTTGAAATGACTTTAAAAAGAATAACTACAAAATGTTAGAAACAAATGATAAATAATATTATAAAAATCTAAACCTGCTACTTAATAATTTAATTAAATATTATACTTATGTTTAATGTAGGTGTGATGTATTCATTTACACTTTTTTAATCGAATTGTGTCGATACAATTTTGTAACGCAATTATACTTATTAATGATTGTTTAACACAGACCAGACATCATAAGGGCAGACCTGACATAAATATTTTTCCCTCATAATAACTGTCGTATTTTGGAATTAAACCTAACGTCTTAAACCTCGGTAAATAGGGACACTGGCAATAAGTTATGTTAGTAGTGTCCAAAATATATTAAAAAGTATCTATTTCATTAGCAAATATTCTTTGTAATATTTACTATTTATTTACAGTAGTCAAACGTGGGATTTCCGTCTATTGTCATAGTTGTTTGTACACGCATTATTTCGAGTCAAGCTTGAGTTTTGTCAGTGTTTCAAAAACCCGTCAGCGGCGGCAAAAGCTTTGGAGACAAGAACATCTTGTACAAAATTGCAATCACTTTAGCATAAGCTATATTTCACCCCGAAAACACTGTTCTCTTGTAGTCGTATTTCTCTCGCGTTGCAACACACTACATATTTAGAGAACCCTTTGGATAATGTACCGATTTATACATTGTCGGAAGCGTTCGTAGCTCCACCTGGTGCCGGTTGAACTAAACATTCATTTGTCAAACGCGAGTAAGTTAAAAAGGATTGCTAATCTCTTAGATGGTCTTTGTGGCGAATGTTTACGATTGTAGAACTTGAAGTCGTAAAGGAGGATTTGTATTGGACAGTCCTTGTCGGAACGTATACTCGTATATTTATATTAGTCAATGAAGACAATCAATTTACTTTTTATACTCTTTTAACAGTTCCTTATGTATTAACCGTTAAAATGTTAAGCAATGACAGCACAGTTCGAAAATATTTTTGTTGATGTTACCTAAACTTTAATCATGCATTCTAAACTACATACATAGTTCAAATATGCACATGCATATTTGAAATGACTTGTTTTACCTTTATAGCGATAAAATATGTTATAAAAATCGCCTCTTCTAAGCTCTCCGTGATCTTATCAATGGTGTGAAGCGCATCTGCATGTTCAGTTGTCAATTTTAATATGAGTTTTAAATCAATAGGGGACATTCTTTAATTTCACATTTAATATACAATATCACTTATATACTCGTACGATAGAATGAATACAATTCTTTTATGACATAATGATCAATTGAAGAGATCATTCATTTTGAATTATAACAGTTACAATACATCTTATTATGTGTTTATGGTATTCATTCCATTTATGGTATTATTTTCAAAAATACTGTGTTACGATACGATCGCGGCTGATAAGCTCAGTACGATGTGAATCTTCCTTAAGTGATTTGTGTCTCTTCTTTCTTCCTGCAGTTGGTAGGCAGTAAGCTTAAACTTTATAACTACCATTTTTCATATTGTCAGAATAAATATTGCCCGGGCATTAAAATGTGCACCTGGAATGCGCTTTATGAACGTTGTAAATGGTTTTAATTAATCCTTAATATAAATCTGGCCATTTTGTACGGTTTTTGTTTACTAGAAACCTACTGACATCCCGATATTTAGTTGTCAGCAAACACGGTCAGCAAAGGCTCAGTTTTTTATTGAAATTTGCCTCTTTTTGGTTATTTTGTGTATATCTACCGGGAAATATCGAATGTCAGTGTTAGGAAGTGAATTTGTGAAAGTTGATTTTGCGAATTGAAATTTTCAACACTGCTGTAGTTCTAGTTCACAGAGAAACAATTCAATGCACAAAAGAAAAAACAGATTTCAACTAAATACGCTGTAATTTTTTTTATTCCGAAATCATACGCGTCAAGTAATGTTCATTATTCTTTGATTTTTTTTTATGCCGTGCGCAGGCAAACTAGCAGACGGGTCACCTGATGGTAACTGATCACCGTCGCCCATGGACATCAGCAATACCAAAAATGTCACCAACGCATTGCCGGCCAAGAAGGAAGCGATGAACCCGCCTCTTGAAGGAGAAATAAACGAAATAATAATAGGTACTTATCGAAGGTAAAAAAAAAATGCAGTTTGTATTTTTTTTTTAATAAAACAAAGGCCTTGTAAATTAAGCTGTTTCTGTGTTTAAGCGAAACAGACAAGAAACTTCCATGAATAGTTTTTCTAATATATCCTCCATATGCAGGCATATTTTTAGGGAAATAAAGAGCTGAAGAATCACAGGATAGTATGTGGTTATCGTCGCCTATCATCAGCATACCAAAGACCTTACCCATGAGCTGCGGGCCAAAGAAGAAGAGAGAAGAAGAGAGAGAAGAGACAAAGAAAGTACGTACACTCAAGTCTCCAACACGTACGATAACCCTCAAATATAATAACACCTGCAAATAAATAATAGAAATATAATTTAATATCAATGACTGTAATATAATAATACTCATAATTAATATAAGGCTTCTTTCGCATCTCATGTAGTCTGGTTTGTTTGCATGGATTTGAAGTGATTACAAATATACTAATATGTCTGCTACAATGGACAAGATTTACTATAACTTACAGTTTGTTAACTAACAATATTACTTACTTAAATGTAGGTACCAACAACATGTTAAAAATAGAAAAGTTCCGTTCTGGTCGGTTTACATTTCGATCAAAAAGCAAAAACTGTATGTTTAATATCGGACACAAATATTTACTCAAACATGTTATACAGTTTTTATATATATGGTTACAAGTTGTTGCAAATATTTATTCAATTATTGTTTGAGAAATTGTAAGGGGAATGTAATTTTATACTGACTTGGAGTTCCGGGTTGTTAGAGTCGCCGTATTGTCTGGTATATTTTTTAAAGGTTTCGGGCAAGTAGAAATCTTTAGGTGCGATTTCCACAAATCCTTCGCGGTTGATGCGAACACTGGATGTTTAGTTTGTACTAGACTGGGAACTTTAGACTAGCTTAATATTTGTTTGCAGTTGCATGTTAGTTGCGTATGCAGCGGCGAATTATACTCAACTCGCGCCGTTGAAGACGAATAGCGCCATCTAGTAGGCGGTCGGATTAAGAAAAACAGTCCAACCTGTAATTTTTATAGTATAAAATGTTGTCAAGATTATCCAAGTATCAATTACAATAAGCGATACCGCAAAAAGTATTAAACAAGCGATGTTTTCCTAACCCCTCCCTACTACGAAATGAGTTTCTTTAATCGGTAAAATACTCCCTCCGCCTATTGTTGTTGTCAAAATGGATACGGTAAAATGAATGATTTTTCATTGTCTCTTCCCCTATTTTAGGCTACGAAATAATCATAAGGCTTATTGTAAAGTAACGGAGATTTGTATATTGTATTTTACTGCGGAGAAATATAATGCTACTTTTCAGTAGGATACTCTTTAAGTGATTTCAGTTAGCCCTTGGAATGTAAAAATATTTTTGCTTATACAAAATTTTCAATTTAAATGGATGCAGCACGTGTAGTCAAATAGTCTATAAAAACAAATATAAAAAACAAGTTGATCACAAGAACACTATCGACCTATGATACCTCTATCGATATGATATCTGACCTATAAGAGGTTGGGTTAGAACCTTTCTATTCAAAATACGTGGTGAAGAAAGGGAAATCCACTCAAGGCCTGTGGAACCCAAAATGTCAAAATGCTCTTTTAAATCCCAACTGATTACAGTCTACCGCAACGGGTAACTCGTAAACGTAATGTTACTGTCATTAATATTAAAATATTTAAATCGAATACTGCTATGTGTACAAACCTGTAATGAAGGAGTAAGGATTGGACATCTGAGTATAGATGATATCATTGTTACCTCTATTGATGCAGCATCTATTGTAGTCCGAAGTACGAATAGGGTAGTACAAGGGCTCTAAAGTAGACTACCAAGATCCTTGGTATGGATTGCATGTAGCAATCGGTAGCTACAATCCTCTCTTAATGTCTCCATAGTCTGAAATGCAGTATTCCATTTCACCTTTGTACTATTATCTACTTATGTTTGTATATATTGAAAGAAAGAGAATGAAAATGCGTTAATTGTATTTACTGAGGTTGTATTTGGTTTGAGGCATTTCTCTATCAAGAAATAAGTAGTTCCCATTTTATATACTAGATGTCGCTTGATGATATCAGTAGATAAAATATTAACATGATCAAACGTGTATAGAAATAATTCAACAACATTGAATTAAACATAACTACAATTCAATTATGTCTTTTTATTTTATATCTTGTCTCCTCTTTTTTTAACCAATATAGCTACTATACACATGAGTGCGAAAGCTTTGATTTTAATACTTGTTCTTTATATGTATAATTTTTCTGTTCGTTAACTGAACTTCTGAATGGTTGGACCGATCAACATCTTCGTGTGTTAAAATAGATTCGTGAGTTAGTAGTTTAGATTCAAAACTCAATTCATCTACAGTTAGTCAGATTGATAAAATCATGTGGTCCGTATGCTTTTTTGTTGGCTAGTTACATAAAAATCCAACTGCTTGGGATTCCCAGACACGACGTCTATGGGATGATGCTTGAAATTATCTCTGAGTCAATATAAAAGTTCGCGCCAATAACTCCATGAATGACTGTTTTAAGACTATAACAGTCTGTGGCAATTATTTCTGTTGTCTAACTGAAGAATTGTGCACGTTATGGCATCTTATACTTATGGTAACACAAATCATCAGATTTTCAAATTCAAAGGTTAAAATTCAATGGCATCATATAATTTAGCTCTAGTGAGCTATATTGGTAGGACATAGTATGTCCTACCTGTCTCAGGTATACATCAATAGACACGATGTCTACAGAGCTCACGTCGCCGCTGTAGACAGCAAACAAGAGGACAATTTGCGTGGTCTCCAGTAAATCGCGTTCAGCGACATTGTCACGCGTTTCCTAGTCGCAACAGGTCGTCGATTTATCCACTCTGGGGTGACGACGTACCTAATGAAAAAAATGTCACGTAAATCACTTGTTTTGCTGCCGGCTGTACGCGATTGCCGGCACATTTATCTCAGTGCGGTGTTTTAATATTCAGTTAACGATTCCATATTACTGGCGGTTTAAATGAAAAATCTGTCGTCTATTTAATGCGTCCTAATTACTTTCAAATTAATAGAATTACAGTTTTAAAGGCTAAGGATTACTGAATATATGAAAATAATATATATAAATTGGCGGATTCCGACAATATTACTCTGCACCTTCAGAAATATTTTCTATTGGATCGAATTATGAATTTAAATCGTTCTCGAATCCACTTAAATATATACAAAAAAAATCTTCGTAATCGGCCCAACCGTTTAGCCAGTTCAATGACATACACACGGATAGAAGAACTATATATATAAAAAGATATGTCCTGTAACTCAGGTAGTCAGGCATAATTATCAGGGTCTTGGTTTTCTACGATATGTTACTCCCGGATTTACAGATGAAATGCACGCACGATTTAATTGCAGTGTACTTAATTCTAGTGCGATAATGTGTGAGTTATGTGTACGTAAAATGATGTTCAAGTAGATAAACTTGTATACACAGAATATAATCGCTTTGTTAGTAGACAAAAGAAAATACCAACTTCAATTAAATAAGTCGCAATTAATTTTTCATTTCGGAAGTCATACGCATGAAGCAATTGTGTATTATTGAGAATAACTCAAAAACTATTCAACAGATGTCGCTTAAAGGTTCGAACAGAAGAAGAATAGTTTAAACCGATACATAAAGTAAAAAACTATACAGTAACACACAAAAAAAATTCAGACGAATTGAAAACTTCCTCCCTTTTAAAAAGTCGCTTAAAAGTAAACAGCAGAGTTTTCCACACGCATATCGCCAGCAATGCGATAAAAGCCTTAATCGCACGCTTTTTTAAGCTACTGAATAGATGAATTATGATCTTGACAGAATTGAACTGGGCTTACGTTCTAAAGACGTAAATTTGTCACTTAATTAATTAAACCAAAGTTACATGATAAATTTGCAAAGTTCATAATTTTTTAAGAAGTATATTTCTACGTAGAAATTAAAACGAATTATGTATATTGAGTTGGCTTTAAGGACTTTCCTTTTCTTATTCATGCCAATAATGAGAAACATTTACATTTTTTTATGGAAAAGGTATCTTTAAGTATAGTCATTAGCGTCGTTAAAGTTAGATATTGTTTGATAAAAATAGTCGGTGACTTGCAATATCTAGGAATTCTTCAAAATGTTTTCGAATTCTTAGGTATTCTGTGTTTTGAGGTACCATTAAAAATCTTTTAACCTAAAACTTTAACAACATAACACCAGCTTTCGAATAAAAATAAACCATCCAAATCGGTCAGGCCCATAACTAAAAACACGAACTAATTGAGAACCTCTTTTTTAATTCGGTTTACAAATAACATATCAATGTCCACGAAGTAACAACAAACGTCTAGTGCATCGAAACCGAAAACTCGACCTTTTCAAACACGGTCACTACCAAGCAGGTAATGGAGATGTTAACTATGGTTTTCATCTCTCACGTGCCAAGAAAACCTTAGAATTGTGATACTGTGACTTAGATTGTTTTCCCCTCCTTCTTCCTTCTTCGCCGGCAACGCGTTGGTGACACCCCTGGTGTTGCTATGTCCATGTGCGACGGTGATCACTTACCATCAGGTGACCCGTCTGCTCGTTTTCCGGCTTACGGCATAAAAAAAAACTTACTGCCCTACACTATCTTTCTTGCATCTCTCTTTAATTCCGATAATGCATTGGTGATGCTTTTGTGTTGCTAATATCCATGGGCCATGATAACCACTTACCATCACGTGACTCATCTACCGGTTTATAAGCTACTAGCGACCCGTCCCGGCTTCGCACGGGAGCAATGCTGACACTAAATACACTATAGAAAAACTTTGAACGTATTATACATATAAACCTTACTCTTCAATCACTCTATTTATTAAAAAAACGCATCAAAATCCGTTGCGTAGTTTTAAAGATTTAAGCATACATAGGGATATCGGGACAGAGAAAGCGATTTTGTTTTTTACTATGTAGTGATACACACGGCGTCAATCCATGAATGAATAACTACAGAGCACGGGTCTCTTATCTTCTTTGCGGAGGTATACTAGAGGAGGTATTCAATGCGGATTGGGGGAGGCAGCTATTCGAATGTATATAAAAACCTAAAATTAATATACTCACTATATACACTTTAACTCACAAAAATATTAAGCAATAATATACTTACCACCCTCTATCCCTGACCCGTTTATTTCCCAACAAATCTAGATGTCTTTATGTTTTTGGCATTGTAACTAATCGCCGAGGGTGTAATTTTCATGCCGTTTCAAAGCTCGTAACTCTTCATAACAAGTAGACAAGTTGGTGAAATCGTGCTTTTGGAAAAATAAGGCCAATTTTCACTTCATTCCCATTTTTCCGCCAGACCCGGTTGGATCTGTTTGGTATGTTATCACTATAAACTAAGTTTGGTATAAGTACATATCCCAGAGGAATAATTAAATGGAGATTTAATGAAATTCCTGACACAAATGATCAATCCACACAACTTCAGAAGACCAACTAAAGAACGTACACAATACGTTAAAACCCCATTAATAAGGTGCTTTGTTTTAACAATACACATACACCATATAATATGAAATACAGTTTCCATGTCAAAAATTATTTTACCGCATTTTTACGTTCAACTTATTTCTACTCAGTTCTTCGACATTTCGACAATATATCATTGAAATCTACACCTATCTATATACATACATAGGTTAAGCCGTTTATGAGATTAGCCGATTCAAACACAAAGACGTCGATAAGTTCTAGGCTTATTATATGTGTAACAATATTATTCCCCCTGGATAGAAAATATAGTACGTAATACAATATGTGTATTTTGTCTGCGCTCCTCACAAATATATCGAAATAGGAACTTACAACATAAATAATGAATCCTAATACCACAGTGAACACATTAGCAGATTAAAAAACAACAATATTCAATACTAATGGATACATTAGCTAATTATCATAGATGAATGTACTTGTGTACTATGAGCGATATTAATCGGATTAGAGCATTATGTACGTAGTTACATTCGTCGGAGTAATATTGTGGTATATGCTCCATCTCGTGAATGGAATTGAACTCAATCGGTCGTACAATAGCCATTGCAGGCGGCGACAGTGGAACCGGGACAATGACGTCACATGTCGATGCTCTCCATTACTGAATCGAGGCGCTCGTTGTCCCATGCAAGACGGATGAATGTGAATGCCCGTAGTCCCAGTGGAACTG